>JAUIMM010000085.1:4185000-4257500 GCA_031769625.1 Taudactylus pleione
CTTGGCGTGGCGCTAACATCCTCGCATCCGGCACTTTAGTCGGAGAATGCCAGTTAATGCGACTAAACACCCAGTTTAAGGCACAGTGGGCCTGATTCAGACTTGGGAATAGAGAGATATCTCTCTCAACTGATCATCTTGGTGAAACCATGCTGCACTGTTCAGAGATTTAGATTTGGGAGGGAGGTGTCCACATTGACATCTAAAGTGCAGTGTAATAATAAAGCTGTGCAGTATTTGTGAGCTACATGTAAAAGCAGCCAGTATTTACCCTACATGCAAAAAAAAATAATGTATTTCTACTTCAGGGTCCATAGGGTATCCACAGGATACCTTGGGGTATAGGTGTGACGTCAGTCGCTGGGCACCATAGAGTTAAGCTTTTCAGCCTCCCAGGATGCACTAGGGTCCCCCTCCTATACCCCCCCCTGAGCCAAGGCACCTCAGTTTAGTTTGGTGCCCGGCCGGCGTCGGGTACACCTGTCGGAGTGGGGGCTAGAAGAGCCCCTGAAGCTTTCTTCAGTGCAGCTGTGGCTGCACATCTGGATGTACAGCATGGACAGTCAGTCCTGACGTCCATGCTGTCTTCCCTACACCCCCGCCGGTACCAGAACGCCGGTACCGATCCGGGGATGCTGGTGAGCATCTGGGGTCACAGCTAGCGGTGACCCCAGATGTTCCGGACCATGGCCGGATCCAAGGGGGACAAAGGTAAGCAGCGGGGTCCCGCGGTGGGTCCCCGCTGGTCACATGGTCCTAAGTCCCCAGGCAGGGGGCTCCCTGGGGACTGGCTGCAGCGTGGAGCCAGGCGACCAACCTGCGCTTTCCACTACCCCTTGGGACAGCGGACCGCAGCAGAGCGGTAGCGCTGCGGCGTCCCAGGGGTTAAATGCATGCCAGGGGAGCGCGCCTTCCCTGTCTCACAGCCGGCGCCTCCCCCGCTGCACACAGCCCTCTCTGCATGCTGCCGACTGGTCCTGTGGCAGCGCTCCTCCCCCAGGCCAGCCTCCTCTCTGCTCCTCGGCGGCCATCTTCTCCAGAACGCATGGTGAACGCTGCTGGAAGCGCTGGACGGAAGCATCGTGGTCTGGGTCCCCCCGCATACCTCTCCTCCGCTGTGGTCAGGTCTGTGTATGCAGCGCTGTGTCCTACCAGGCCCTGTGTCTGTGTAGTTGAGTGATCAGCGCTGTTAGTGCAGGAATTGTTATTTCTCTGCATTGTATGTGACTGTGCTAGCGCTGCCTGTAACTTTTCTTCTCTAAACTGTCAGCTTTATTACTGTCCCTGTTCTTTCTGCTAAAGCCCTTGCGGTGCGGTGCTGCAGGGTGGTCTCTCGCCTATTTAATACTTAATTGGTGAGAGAGGTCACATACGTGGTGCCATCATGTCTGAAAGTGATTTTCCCCTCCGGCTACAGTGTACCACGTGCAAAGTACCGTTAGTGGAGGAGGAGGGTAGCGCGGAGGGCCTTTGCCGGCAGTGTTTGTCCATGGTGCGGCCTATTACGGTTACAGCACCGGTACAGGAGCCGCCCTGGGCTTGTTTCGCTCAGGCGTTAACAGCTTTAGTGGGCCATTTAGCTCCGCAGCCCGCGTTTACTCCGATGGGTTTGTCCCAGCAGTCTGTGGTGTCGTCACCCATGCAGGGGTTCCCACGACAATTGGTGGTACCCCACAGTCTCCCTATTTCCCCGCTCCCGGGTTCTCAGGAGCCAGCGTGGGTTAACTCCCTGACGAGTTCTGTACAGCACTTGTCGGATGTGTTGCAAGGGGAGTCTGTGATGCGGCCTCATAAAAGGCCGGTGGCGTCTCTGTCCGCTCCTTATGAGGATGACGAAGGGACGTCTGATGATGGGGAGATTCTGGATCCTTACGATCAGGAACCTCTCCATGCTAAGGACGCTGATGCTAAGTCCAAAGTATATATTCCTGGACTTATTCGGGCGGTCCGCACAGCCTTGGTGATTGAGGACGAAGTTCCCCCAGCGGCTAAATCTAAGTATGCCTTTTTCAAAGATGTGAAGGGTGATGCCACAGTCTTTCCTCTTTCGGGTCAGTTGGTGGACCATTTAGAGGAGGCGTGGAAACAGCCTGGCAAGCGATACCAGCCGCAGAGACGCCTGGCGGTGGCTTATCCGTTCGCGGATAATTATTTTGCTAAGTGGGAATCCCCTCCACAGGTGGATTCTCACGTGACCCGTCTTGTCCGTAGTGCCACATTGCCGATGCCATCCATGTCCTCCCTTAAGGATGCTACGGACCGCAAGGTAGAAATCTGCCTGAAGTCCGCTTATTCCCTTGCAGGGGGGGCAGCACGGCCGGCTATGGCCATTTGCTGGGTTGCCAGAGCGATGGAGCGCTGGGCGGATTCATTAGAGGCTTCTTTTGAATCCGACTGTCCGGCCGAACAGGCGGAGTTGATTGGCAATCTCCGTGATTCGGCCACCTACATCAACGAGGCGGCTCTAGACATTAGTACTCTGGTGTCTAGAATTTCTTCAGCAGCGGTAGCTGCTCGTCGCACCTTGTGGCTGCGATCCTGGAAGGCGGACGCAGATTCCAAGAAAGGTCTGGAAGCGTTGCCGTTTACCGGAGAAGTTCTCTTCGGTCCGGATCTGGATAAGATTGTGGCCACGCTGGCGGCAGCCAAATCTGCTTGTCTCCCGTCGGCCGCTGCTCCTTCTGGTTCTGGACCATCGTCCTTTCGGTCATCTAGGGCTCAGGGCAGGCCCAAACCACAGTCGTTTCCTCGACAGGCTGGCCCTAAGAAATCGGTCAAGCCCCGGAAGCAGGCATGGAGTACCAGACGTCCGGCCCCCAAGCCAGATGACAAGCCTGCGGCCTGACGGTCCGGGCCTCCCTTTGGGGGATCCCAGGGTGGGAGGCCGCCTGCTACAGTTCGCCCAGTGTTGGTCGACCACTACGACAGACACTTGGGTTCTGGAGGTGGTTTCCCACGGATACGCCCTCTCCTTCCGGCACAGATCCCCGGCTCGCTTCTTCACCACGGGTCTACCATCAGACCGGAACAAGGCTACGGAGCTGCGGAAGGTATTGCACACTATGCTCCAGGCTGGAGTTATAGTGCCTGTTCCATTCTCCCAGAGGGGCCAGGGTTTCTATTCAAATCTATTTTTGGTACAGAAACCCAATGGGTCATATCGTCCGATTCTCAACCTCAAAGCACTCAACAAGTCTTTGCGGGTCCCGAAGTTTCGGATGGAGACCCTACGGTCCATCATTCTGGCGCTGGAACCTGGGGACTACATGGTGTCATTGGACATACAGGACGCTTACCTGCATGTCCCTATTCTTTTGCGCCATCAACAGTTCCTCAGGTTTGCAATCCGCAGCGACCACTTCCAGTTTCGGGCGTTACCTTTTGGCCTGGCAACAGCACCACGTGTTTTCACCAAGGTGATGGCGGTCATGGCGGCTTCTCTGCGGCTGCAGGGAGTCCGCATGTTGCCGTATTTGGACGACCTGTTATTGGTGGCAGGATCTCCAGAGCTCATGTTACGCCACTTGGACCTGACCATTGCACTGCTACAACGGCACGGCTGGCTAATCAACTGGCAGAAGTCCACTCTAATCCCGTCTCGGAGGATTCTGCATCTTGGAGCCTTATTCGACTCGGGACAGCAAAGGATCTTCGTGACGGAGGACAAGATCTCTGCTTTACAGTCAAGGGTGCGCAGTTGCCTGCACAGCCGCCGGGTGTCCTTACACTCGGCGATGAGGTTACTGGGCTCCATGGTGTCGGTGTTCGACATGGTGGAATACGCCCAGTTTCACTCCAGACCTCTGCAGCACCTGATCCTGTCCAAGTGGAACGGGCTGCCTCAGTCTCTGAAGTCCCAGACGATTGTGCTCACCCCGGAGGTTCGCCTGTCCCTTGCGTGGTGGTTACAGACGACCCACCTCAACAAGGGATGTCCGTTCTGGGTTCCAAATTGGGTCCTGTTGACAACGGACGCCAGTCTTCGGGGCTGGGGAGCAGTTTCGGGTCCACACTTGTTCCAGGGCAGGTGGACGCCGACAGAAGCGGAGCTTCCAATAAATATCTTGGAACTCCGTGCGGTCTTCAATGCTCTCCAGCAGGCACAGCGGTTTCTCCAGGGTCGCCCGGTGCAGGTCCAGTCGGACAACGCTACCACCGTGGCCTACATAAACAGGCAAGGAGGAACTCGCAGTCGGGCGGCTCTCGTAGTGGTCTCTCGGATCCTGGTTTGGGCGGAGCGCAATCTTCCGGCCATATCAGCGGTATTCATCCCGGGAGTGCTAAATTGGGAGGCGGACTTTCTAAGTCGCCAAGACGTTCATCCGGGGGAATGGTCCCTGCACCCGGACGTTTTTCAACTACTGGTGGACAGGTGGGGTCTTCCAGAAATCGACCTCATGGCGTCCCGGCACAACAACAAGTTGCCGGTGTACGGGTCTCGCACGAGACGAAGGGGCGTCTCTGGTGGATGCTCTGTCCGTCCGGTGGACGTTCCGGTTCGCATACCTGTTCCCTCCGGTCTCCCTTCTTCCACGGGTAATCCGGAAATTCAAACAGGAAGGAGGGACGCTCCTGTTGATAGCTCCCGCGTGGCCCAGACGGCACTGGTTCTCAGACCTTCAGGGTCTGTCCGTGGACAGTCCTCTGCGGTTGCCGCTACGACCGGACCTTCTGTCTCAGGGTCCTTGCCTTCACCCGGACCTGACTCGGCTGTCTTTGACGGCGTGGCTGTTGAGACGGCCATGCTGAGGTCCCGGGGGTTTTCCAGCTCTGTGGTGCGTACCATGTTACGAGCTCGGAAACAGTCTTCTGCGAGGATATACCATCGCGTGTGGCATACGTTCTTCCAGTGGTGTCGACCGAGAGGTTATGCACCGTGGGAGTTTCGTCTGTCTCGGATTCTCGCCTTCCTGCAAGCGGGACTAGATCATGGGCTTCGCCTTGCTTCTTTGAAGGTACAGGTTTCGGCCCTATCTGTCTGGTTTCACCGTAGGATTGCTACAATCCCGGATGTGCGCACCTTTATGCAAGGTGTTCTCCGTATTCAGCCGCCCTTTGTTCCACCTGTGGCGCCTTGGGATTTGGCTGTGGTCCTGAGGGCTCTCCAAGGACCGCTGTTTGAACCACTGGGCTCAGTGGATCTTAAATGGCTAACAGCTAAGACTGTTTTCCTTCTGGCCATTGCTTCGGCCAGACGTGTTTCTGAGTTAGGGGCTCTTTCTTGTAGACCCCCTTTCTTGGTTTTTCATGGGAACAGGGCAGTGCTCCGCACTCGGCCCGAGTTTCTTCCCAAAGTTGTTTCCCAGTTTCATGTTAACGAGGAAATAGTTGTTCCGGCCTTTAACTCACCGGGTCTTTCCGTGGGTGAGGCCTCTTTGGATGTTGTGCGGGCCTTAAGGACTTATGTTGACCGCACTTCTTCGTTTAGGAAGTCGGACGCTTTGTTTGTCCTCTATGGCTTCCGTAAAAAGGGTTGGCCTGCTTCAAAGCAAACTTTGGCAGCCTGGATCCGTATGGCTATTTCTGAAGCTTATCTTCATAAGGCCTACCGATCCCTCCTTCTCTGAAGGCTCATTCCACTAGGTCTGTGGGTCCTTCGTGGGCAGCTCGACGTGGTGCCTCGGCAGTTCAGATCTGCAAGGCTGCTACGTGGTCCTCTGTCCATACCTTCGTGAGGTATTACAGGTTTGACACCTTCGCCTCTCAGGATGCTTCCTTCGGGCGGCGGATTCTCCTTTCTGCACAGGAGCGTCCCCACCCTTAAAGGATACTGCTTTGGGACATCCCCAAGGTATCCTGTGGATACCCTATGGACCCTGAAGTAGAAAATATGAGATATGGTAAGAACTTACCCTTGTTATCTCTATTTCTACGAAGTCCATAGGGTTCCACAGGACTCCCGCCCTGTCGCACCTGTGCTGCAGATGGGCTTTGCTCTGGTCACCGGTTTTCCGTCTCCCTCTGGTGAGAATGTGATTCTTGTATGTGTCCAGATCTTTTTTCTCTCTCTTCCTTCTCCTCCTCCGGCCTATGGCTTGATAACTAACTGAGGTGCCTTGGCTCGGGGGCGGGGTATAGGAGGGGGACCCTAGTGCATCCTGGGAGGCTGAAAAGCTTAACTCTATGGTGCCCAGCGACTGACGTCACACCTATACCCCAAGGTATCCTGTGGAACCCTATGGACTTCGTAGAAATAGAGATAACAAGGGTAAGTTCTTACCATATCTCATATTTTATACCCCTTGCATTGCAACACGGTTTGCCCAGGTGCACAGTTAAGTGCTATCTCTCTCTCTCTATTCCCAACTCTGAATCAGGCCCCTTAATCAGCATTCTCCAACTTAAGTGGTTCTAGTCAGACTTAACAGCGCAATTGAATAGTTCCGGAACTTCTTTCCGGGGCTATTCAATATCGCACTGAGTTGAATCGTCCCAATTGTCTTCTCTGAGACTTTATATTTTTGTTTGGGTCATAGAGACGCGTTGAATCATTACCTACAAACCTATGTTACAGTTCTTCTTGCTTTGGCTAAGGTATGCATTGCTAGAACTTTGATGGCCCCTACTCTCTCTTCCTGGATATATTTAGTTATCACATGAGCTTAAGCATAGGCTTGCCATATCATCCCTTTAATTAAAACCAGCTCAAATGGAGACTTGAAGCCAGCCAGCCACAGAATCTGTGTAATTCACATGTCTCTCTAATTAAAGGGGTGATATAGCAAGCCTAGCTAAGCAGCAGCCCATCATGTGCCCTCCGTTCCAGCATCTCAATTATTGTTTGGCGGGCTCCGGTTATTAGAGGGGGAGGCTGTGAGACTGCAGTGCTCACCTCCAGTGCAAGGTGGTCCGGGGTTGAGTTGGAGGGGACAAATCTGAGCAGTGAGCTGCACTGTGACGCCCAGCCATTGATGCGGCCAATAAGTCGCGCTGCACTAATGTTTCTTTCTGAAATGTCTGTGAAGCGCGACCTTCGGCCGCGTCACAGTTCCAGGCGATAGGAGAATTTAGCCAGGAGGACCGCCCGTGAAAAACAAAGCGTTGAGAGAACATTGAAGAACCGATTACAAATGTGATTATTTTCCCACTTTAATTTGGAAAAATAGACCCAAATACATTCTATGGTGAACTAAAATGGCGTGTTCATCCTCTCATCTGCTGCTATTAAAAAACAATAGCTCTTCACATCTGTGTGAATTGATGACTTATTGTAGATAAATGAATTGATTTGTAACTGAGCTCTAGACCTGTGTTATAGTATTCCGGAACCTGTGTCATTGAAAATGTAAACCTGCCATATCCCTGCTGTAACCTGATTGTAATGCACTTTTTAGTGAGCTCCAATAGTACTGTCAATCACACTTGGGTCAACCAGCAGTGACAATTTAGAGCAGGGGTGGGGAACCTTTTTTTCAGCCGAGGGCCATTTTGATATACATAACATTATTCGTGGGCCTTGTGCAGGCCACGCTCTCTCTGCGTGATGTCACACGGGAGCGTGGCCACAATCCACGGTGATTACAGCAATGCATGGAGCATCCTGAGGATGTACCGAGGAGCTGTAAGGGCAGCGGAGTGACTATCTGAAGTGACCTAAGGATGCTCCAGGCAGCACTACTGCAATCCTAACCCACCCATAGGGGCGCCTAGCCCTAACCTCCCCCTAGGGGTGCCTAAACCTAACCCCCCCTCCCTGCGCCCTAAACCTAACCCTCCCGGGGGGGTGCCTAAACCTAACCTTCCCTGGTGTTGCCTGACGCTAATCCAGGCCCCCAACCCCCGCGGCTTTCAGCTCCGACATTTGCTATGCCGGGCGTCGGGATTTCGGTGTGGGGCTTATGATAGGCGTCGGGATTTGGATGCCTATCATTAGTCCCATGCCGGGATTTCGCTGTCGGGAAGCCGGCGGACGGCATTTCGACCGCCCGCTTCCTGACTACATCTCTATTGAGTCCTATAACTCTCCTGCAACAACTCGATTGACCTGATGGTTGGTAACCTCCCAGTGCAGTTCCCAAATACCTTGTGATTTGATAAAACCAAACACTTCACTGTTAGCCAATAGCAATAACTGGAGAGAACTTTCCAAATCCCCACATGCAAAGCTTAACTAAAATGCAAAAATATACACACGTCTGTGAAAGATTTGCTCAAGATGATAACTGATAATTTGTGAGTTTATGGCTAGAGAAGATACTCTATAGCAGTCCTGAGGGCATTTAATTAAAGTTCCAATTATGTAATCTGATTCCCTATTGATGAAGAAAATTAGTACTTCCTAAATGATCTCTGAAAAGACAGACATGCTTCTCTAATACTCCTAAATGTAGGGTTTGTTTGCTGCATTCCATTCTATTTCTTTCACCCTGGAGGAAAGAGAGTTTGAATTTTTAGCATTAAAGGGACACTCACAATTATTATTTGCACAATGCTTGCTAAACGATCAACGTGGTTACTCTCAGTCACCATGTCTACATTCGACGTACACTCTACCTCAGTACAGAGTTTGGCTAATACCGCTACAGTTTTTCAGCAAATGCTGCCATTACCTAAGAAATGTGCAGTGTTAACTTCCCAGTCCATCCAGTTATCTGATTCTGATATATCATCTGGGGAGGCAGAAGATGCAGACCTCTCACTCTGACTGCGTCTCAGGAGACGAGGAGCCACCCTCTAAATTAAATTAAATTAAATATACCTGCTCTTGTGAGAGCTGTAAAATCTATTTTACAAATAGAAGAGGAAAAACCCGCTCCTAAGAAAAAAACAACCACTTTTTATACGACAAAAGGTTGTTTTACCAGTGTTCCCTCACTCTGATCAGCTATCTGATCACATGAGTTAAGCATGGAATATGCCCTGTAAAATGTTTCAAATCCCAAAACACTTCAGTTCCTTTTACCCTCTTCAGCTACTGATTGTACTAAATAGGAAGTTCCCCCAGCAGATGATTCTCATGTAACATGTCTGGTTAAAAATGCCACCTTTCCCTTCCATACTGCAACCTCTTTGACGGAGACTACAGATAGGCTTATAGAAGCTTGTAACAAATCCATATACTCTTACAGGAGCTATTACTCGTCCTGCTAGGGCTACGGCCTGGGTGGCAAAAGCCATTGAGAGTTGGACAGAGGCCCTAGAAGAGACATTCCCCCCCTGATGCTTCAAGGGAGCAACTATCCTACATATCTCACATTAGAGATGCAGCCTCCTACTTGGTAGAAGCGGCAATGGATACGGTTTTCCTGGCCTCCAGGATACCTGCCGCTTTGGTAGTGGCTTTCCGTATTGTTTGGCTCTGTTCCTGGAAAGCATACTCCGCTTCAAAAAGGGCTCTGGAGTCCCTTCCTTATTCTGGAGATATCCTATTTGGTCCAGAATTGGATACATGCTCATTTAAGAAGAGCACAACCGCGTGCCAGTAACATTCCTGCCATTTTCTGTCTGAAGTAACAATATTTTAAGTATTATGGTTTCAGTATTCAGCCGAAGTTCCAACGGAAGCTTAAATGATTGATAATTGGTATTATTATTGGTAAATTTTTCTCAGCAATTTAGCATGAACCCATTTATACAATAGCCGTATAAATTAAATGTAAATGAATGAGTACAAATTAAAACTGGTAGAAACTTTGGGGCATTGGGAGGAAATCAATTCAAATCGATGTTGAATAACCGCGGGAGGGAGTTCCTGAAGCTATTCAATTCAACACTGATGTTTGGGCGGGCTAAGGATTTTTCTTGCACCCCCCCCCACCCCTGGGGATGCGAGGTGAAATCCGACAAAAGTGCCGGGCGCGCACCTAAGCACCTCTGGTTAAGTCGCGAGTACCGGCATTCTCAGACATAACAGCGAGCTAAATCTAATCGCTCCCTCCCAGCACTATTCAATTCGTGTTGAATTGAATTACGCCCATTGTGTCTAAAATGTTCTTCTAGATTGTAGTGGTATTCGTGGGTACATGATCTTGTGGAAAAATTATAACCTAGGTTTGGAGTCAATAAATTGGTGGTTGTATTAGATCCAGTACTACAATTCTTGGTGCAATACTATATTTACACAACACTGTACTTGTATTCTAGTCTGAACTTGTATTTATGGTCCCTTGCTTCTGAATCAGGCTTGTTCGAGAACCCCACCTTGCGTATTCCTAAACAAAAACCGCATTCTCAATACCTTTAATGCATTTAACCCTTTTTTAAAAGCTAGTAGCGTTGTTCACATTCTATGTGGTGGTGAGTACTCCATTATGGTGATTCTTGTTAGTGCGTGGTAATCCAGCTAGTATATGGTAACTTTTTATGTGTTCTGTAATTTTGTAGGCCCTGTGGGGATGGCTGCGGCTGCTGCTGTGGCCACTGGAAAGAAACGCAAGAGACCTCACATCTTTGAGTCTAACCCATCCATACGCAAGAGACAGCAAACACGGCTATTGCGGTGAGTACTTCCTCACAAAGTCTAATAAAATATTACCAATAAAAAGATCGTATACTTACAACAATACTCAGTAGCTTACAGTTTAGAGAGCATGTCCACACAGTGGCACCACTACTTTGCTGCAGGTCATTGTAATGACTCGTTATCGCTTTGTATGTGGCAGTACATAAAGGTGCACACTATACATAACGTAAAAACATAAGAATATATATTGTTTATATGGCATGGCTATGATTTCTATATAGTAAATCTATCAGCTGTGTTGGCGTCGGACACCATATTTTCTTTAGTACGCCCTAATATAAACTAAATTGCAAGCACATTGTAATTTCATGGCAAACGTCAAATTAACCTTGGCTTTGTATAATTAACATGTAACGTGTGCTAGTGTTTTGTTGGCAACACTTTCTGACAGATTATGATATGGCCTTGTACACACGGAAAAACATCAGGCATAGACAAAACCTTGTATGCTATTAGCAGCATTTTAAGAGTGTTCTGAAAGGCTCCCTGCATCATAGTGTACTAAGGATCTGATTCAGACCCGCTCGCTAGATGCGTTCGCACGCTAGATGCGTATGCAAATTCTGCAAGGCAAACGAACGCACGGCAAGGCATTAGCACGCCCACTGTCTTGGCGTGCAACCGCTTTGTGTATGCAGACGGCCACCAGCCTGTCTTAAGACGCCCACTACTACACGTCATGTCCAGGAAGTGTATGCAACCATCGGTAACATTGAGTACAATCGAATGCGATTGCATCACTTGTGGTTGACCATACCCTGCTGCAAGCACTGCGAGTGATTACTACCAAGTGACGTGTACAATGACGCTGCCTCTTAATTATGCACGTCTCTGAAACGGCGTTAAGACGCTCAGGCACGCCTGCATTTGCATCTCCACTCCCCCGTTTCTTGCGGCCAGCCCCTGTCACCACCCACAAACTGCTTCACCTGTCACTCATTCTGCCGGGCAGTCTATGGACAGCGAGCAAACGCTTCCTGATCGCTCGCACTAGTTCGCTGGCTGCGAACGAACACATTTTAGTGAGCGGGTCTGAATCAGGTCCTAAGTACGTAATGGGCAGTCACATATTACTCCATTTTATTCTATCCAATATTGCTGCTTTAGTAGGCAGTATTGACATTTATGCAAAATGGAGGGAACATTTGTCAGTGTGTGTAAAGGTCCATTTGATTATTTTTTATTTTTTTTTTTTCAATATATGTTTATTGGTAGATTTTTTTGTTATTTATGCTTCCAAAAAAGAAACAATTTGTGAGAAAAACCACATACATTCGGTATCATAGTTTGAAATATACATCACACATAACAAGTGCTAGATATAGAAATAAAGCCACACCTTAACAGCAATAATCAAGAAAATAATAGGAAACACAATTAAATAAAAATACAAAAAATAGATGAATAAATGAATACATAAATGAATATTGATCTAACACAGAGAAGAGAGAAAGTGAGAAAGAGGAGGGTGGTTGGGGGAGGGGGGGTTGTTGGGGGGGGGGGGGGGGGGAGAGCTGGTGGCTCTTAATTAGAAATATATACGTGCTCCTGAAGGAACAGCCCCTTTACAGAGAGGAAGAAGAGAAAAAAAAAAAGGTAAATAATCAGAGCTCAATCCGCAAAACTTGAATATGTACTAGAAGACTTCAATTCCAACCATGGGTGCCAGGTAGAAATAAACTCCTGATATTTTTCCGGGCCCATTCGGAGATCTTCCATGGACATATACAAGTCTATACGGGTGAACCACTCCTTAAGCGTGGGAGGAGAAGTTGAACGCCAACGCACCGGGATCACAGCTTTGGCAGCACTATTAAGAAACTTTAACAGGGACTTTTTATAGATTGAAATAGGGCCAGGGCATAAATTGAGAAGTCAGAAGGAGGAATCAGGGGTATCTGCACCCACTATAGTCTTAGTAATAGAAATCGCCTGATTCCAAAAGGGACGTAATAGACTGCAGTCCCACCAGATGTGTAGTGGGGAGCCTGTCTCCATATCACCATTTGATTATTTTATACATTGGACCATCAGTCTTTAAAGTTTGATTAACTTTTTGTAGTTACTACTGTGTGTAGAGTCTGAAGAGATGTCATGACTAGTGACACTATATAAAATAGTTTAACACCGATGCTGTCAGACCGATCTACTTCATCTGTCTTGCAAATGGCCTGTGCTTCTGAAAGGGGCTGCACAATCTATTATGTTCATGTATGTCTGTTCATTGTAGGCAAACCATATTTAGTCCAGAGCAAAAAATAGAGCAGTCATTGGAAATATTGCTGCCTATGGCAATCTCTCCATCTT
The DNA here is from genome assembly GCA_031769625.1 of Taudactylus pleione. NCBI lineage: Eukaryota > Metazoa > Chordata > Amphibia > Anura > Myobatrachidae > Taudactylus > Taudactylus pleione. The sequence continues at coordinate 4,197,770 of JAUIMM010000085.1, forward strand.
GTACATTCTTTTTAATGTACATTAATATCTGCCACAGAGTATGTAAAACATTTAATATTTTTATTACATTTAGGGCCGGATCCAATTAGCCGTGTGAGGGTGGTAGCCTCAGGTTTTTATGCTCAAGGCTATTGAAGCACAGCCCCTATTCCTCAAAATTAACCCATAGGTTCCGGGATAAGTAAATCAGGCTCAAACAGAAATCTGTCTTATGTGCAGCCTGCGGGCTGCTGCTGGCTTTAATCAAATAGCCTCGGCCGACCAATTAGCCCGCGATTGATTACCACGGTCAGTTGAATTCGGTCCTTAGTGTGTTTTCAGCATACCGGTATTTGCAGTCTGTTATCCATGATATTATGCTAGGTACCTTACAAATGTACATTTGAAATAAAAAAAAGTACAAGGGAATGACACCAGTATCAATGCGTCTGCACAGAGAGAATGGAGAAGGCATATAACTGATGATGAAAGATAAAGAATTGATCATTATTTGGATGATCTTAAACATTACACACCATTTCTGTTTATCATTTCCTATTGCTTTATATATTAGTACTATGCTGCTGTGCTTTGCTTATGTCTCTAGAAAGCTGCGAGCGACTTTGGATGAGTATACCACCAGAGTGGGTCAGCAAGCCATCGTCCTGTGCATCTCCCCTTCCAAACCCAACCCAGTTTTTAAAGTATTTGGGGCAGCACCCCTGGAAAATGTGGTGAGTAGAATTTTTGGTTTTCAGCTACCATATGTCTCAAATCCTTATTTTCAATAATGCAATTATTTTAAGTGCATATTAAGCTGGATAGGAAACATGCAGCTCTGTAGCTGCCATTTAAATAGTTATCAGCAATAGATGCCATGTTGCTTAAGGTTTCTGTGAAATATCTGCTGTACTGAGTTTTCCCATACAATGGGATATAGGTAGAGGAATCAATCACCACAACAGTATATATTTTGTACTCAGAGAGCATTGCTTTTCCGAGCTTGATTGCAAAAAAAAAAGGTGTGTGGGGGGGGGGGGGGGGGTGGCACTGCGGAATCTTGTGTTACTTAGCTGACTACAGGAGATCTCTGATATATCCTGCGTTCATCCTTTAGTGAATTGTTAAAATGCTAAAATCATGCAGAAACTGCTGTTTCCACATGATTTTTGGAGCAGTTAAGGTGTAATAAATAGGCCCTTTAGTGTTATATGCTTGGGGCATAGCTCCAAATGTGTTCTCACTGTAAATCCATGTTCGTGGTTATAGTTAATAATAAGTGCTATCTGTTTTGATTGAAGGCACTACTGTTTTTAATATAAAATGCTGATAGGGATAGTGTTAGAGATATTGGGAGCAGGTAGTAGAACGTTTACCCTGGTTGAGACGCAGCTTTTACAGTCATATTTATGTATGGAACATCTTCCTATTTTACACAAATCTCCCAGGTAAAATCAGCGTTACTGGTAGTATAATTTATTGGTCTTTGATTAAAATCATATTATACTACTTTGTAGATAAACTGTGCTCATGTATTATAACGAAAATGAATTGTAAAGCATGTTGGCATAGTCAATGTACGAGGGTGGTTCAATAAATAATGTAACAAGACCTTTCATTGCGTAAATTTATTCAATTCGTACATATACGAATAATCAATAGCATGGCCTTGGTACAGATTCTTTTTCCACATAGTCCCCATACTTATCTAAGTATTTGTTCCAACGGTACACCAAGGCATCTATCCCAGCATAGAAGAAATGAGTGTCAAGCACCTGAAGCCAGGACATGACGGCTTGCTGAAGTTCAGTCTGTTGCAAATCGCCTTTTAGCCAGGTGCTTCTTCAATGGTTCAATGAGATGGAAATCACTCGGTGCCAGGTCAGGGCTGTAGGGAGGGTTGTCCAGTACCTCCCAATGGTAGCGCCGTAACAACTCGCGTGTGTGATTGGCTTAGTGTGGCCTGGCGTTATCGTGGAGCAGTGCGATACCTGTTCCAAGCAACCAATGTCGTTTTCAACTAATTGCCATCCGTAACTGGCTCAATGTGTCACAATAGCGGACAGCATTCACAGTATCTCTCTTGGTGAGGAAATCAACAAGAAGCACATCATTGTAGTCCCAAAATACTGTTGCCATGATCATCTTTGCTGATGGAGTGGTTTTGAATTTCTTTGGCGGTGGGGACAAAGCGTGTTTCCATGTCATGGATGCTTGCTTCATCTCTGGTGTCACATTATGCACCCACGTTTCATCGCCTGTAACCATACACTGCAGGAACTGCACTTCGTTCTCATGGTACAGTGTCAAGTGCACGAAAGACAATTCCATCCTATTGGATTGTGAACTTCTGTGAGTTGCTTGAACGATGTTGTGCACAGTACACTCTGAGATGTACAGTTTGTCAGCAATATAATGAACTTGAATGTGTCTGCCCTCCTGAATCAGACCATCAGTGTGGCACAAATTGTCATCTGTGGTGACTGTGTTTGGCGGAAGGATCGCTGCTCATCTGGAATGTCTGTCCTGCCATTATCAAAGGCAGTGCAGCAAACCTGTGTCTGTCACATGATGTTGTCACCGTACACCTCGACAAGTTGGCGATGAATTTCAGATGCAGAAATCTGATCACACTAAGCCCCTCAATGTGTGACCATGTTCAGTGTTCTCCCCAGAAAATTTTGCCTGCTGGGTGGCTTCAAGAAGTAGCTGGGTGGGGACCTTTGCAATAATGAACCATTGAAATACTGATCTAATATTGATGTAAATATGAGATTAACATTGTATATATTAATTATTCTCCTTTGTATTCTTACAAGCCCAGTTGTCTGCAGCTTTTTCTTACTCAGTCTGTAGGATCTGGTACCTTTTAGTGATATCAGCATCAGATTATTTAATGTGCTTTTTATGCGATTCCATAAATAGTTTTTAATTCATTCTACAGTAAAAAATTCCTCTTACTGTGGCCAAGATGCTATCTACTTGCTTTTTGGAAACAAATACAGCAACAACACAAGTATAAATATATATGTATAGCAACTTAATGAATTAATGAATAATCTGGACCTTAATTATTGTGAGCACACACAGTGACTAATAATATGTGTATAGCTCCTTTTTGAAAAAATAGAATAGGATTGCCTCACAACAGTATTACCTATCCCTACTGGGGACTGCCGCAGAAGTATGCTGATGCGGAATCCCAGTTGACAGTGATTGTGAGGACCTGGTCTTTAATAGTGGCTGGTGCTGTAGTTGATTTGTTTATATAGCACACTTGAGCTGTAGCTGTTACCTCTGATCCCCAATGCTAGAAGACGAATGTGGGGATTGGTTCCTTTATGAGGCAGGTGCTTTAGCTGGACTCCTCCCACTCTTTTCTGTTCCCACTAATGGTGTGGTGAGATGGAGTGCTATGTGTAGTGAGCGCTGTGTCCAGAGACTGCCTTGACCCGAATTCAGCTGGTGACAATCCCCTGTGAACAGTAGCTGTGGGGATCAGGTTTCTAAAAGTGGCTAGGGCTGGCTGCAGTTAAGCAGTCTTTATAGCGGGCATAAGTGGTGGCTATTTCCTCTTATCCCCAATGTTGAATGACGAATGCGGGGATCGGTTCCTTTGGGATGCGACCAATAAGTAGTGCACTGTGACTTTCGGCCATGTCACCGTGTCGGGCAGCAGGGGTGTTTTGCCGGGTGGGCCGCCCGAGAAATTGTGTAGAGAACACATGTTTCCTCCAGCCCTGCCATCTTACAAGTGATGTTGGGACAGTATGACTGATATGGAGTGCAGTGTAGTGGCTGTGAGGGGAAGCTGTGGTCTACCTGCTCTGGCCTAGTGGGACATTAGAATGAAATAGAGAACGTTACGCATGTGAGAGGTCTTGTTGCCTTAATTGAACCACCCTCGTATATAGGAAATTGCATTTTTGTAGAACTTGCCATAATATTTTAATAGTTATACCTATAAAAATTACCTCTAGCTTTTACGAAGGAAGGGAGCTCTGCAAAGGAAACCATTTTTGCACATGTCGGCACCGTGATCTGCAATCGGATATTGTCAATGCATAGTGATATATTAAGAAAAATGTGAATGAACTCCCGGTTGTAAAAACTTAGGGGTATTATAAGACATTGTTCTCAGACTATACAAAAGCATGACATTGCAGGCCAAGTGCTTTTATACCACTCTTATAACGTCTTGTTACAGTTGGAAACAAAACAATTGCTGTGTGAGGGGCTCTTCCTATACAGCCATGTGTTTCCTTGCTAACCATTGTGCATTCTGTTAGGGGATACTTTAAAAATGAGTTGTGACATGACTTCACTTAAGTGAAAACCTCCATACTTGCCAAATAGAAGTATGATTGAAAAACATTTGAATTGTCCATAACATATAGTTTGTAACATACATCAATAATTTCCATTATACTAAAAAATTGCTTAAAAAAACATGAATAAAGATTTGAAATACATAGGTTGCTATCCTAAGCCGCAGCTAATTACCCCCGACGGTGTTCAAGTAGCCCCGATGTCTGCACTTAACGGGCGTTTACCAAAGCCCTGATAAGTAAGGTTATATTTCAGCAATCACTGCTGCGAAAGTACTTAGTTAGGTGGCGCTTCGTGGATCATATGTATTTTCGGGCGGGAAATGGTAATTTTCCACATGAAAAAAATCTGGCTATAATTGTCCAATAATGACCATCTGGCTTTTATTGCGATACTAGCCTGGGTTTTTTAAGTGCTGTAATGAAGGTATACTAAGGACCCCCCGCCCCCCTTAGTATGCCTTCATTATTCTGTCATTTTATCTTTTCCGATCCTACAACTTTTACTTAAATAGTATTGCTTAAAGTTTCATCATTATTTCCTGCTTATTCAGCCACCAGCGACACAGAAGAATGTATATTTTTATCTGACGTCTCTTCTTCCAGAGGTGCCTTTGAGCCCTGGGACCGTCATAGTACTAAGGACCCGGGGGACTAAGAGTTGCTCTCATCTCTGTTTACCATCCCCTCTCTCCCTTAGGTACGGAAGTATAAGAGTATGATCCTGGAGGATCTTGAAACTGCACTGGCGGAGCATGCTCCTGTCCAACAGGACATCAACTCTGACCTGCCTCCCCTGACTATCGATGGCATTCCAGTGTCTGTGGATAAGATGACACAGGTGAGCAGGCAGTTGCCAGTGCATATTTTCTGATCCCTGAAAACCTGGTACATATACTGTATGTTGTTTAACAGTGCATTTACTTCATTGCCCTGAGGCAGTGCACAATTAGTATCTTTGACCACTTACTAACTAACCACAGTACAGTTATTGCTGACCACTTACTTAAACGCGAAGGTAATATTTTTTAAGTTTTCTCTTAATTCACTTGCCAGCATTTCTATATCTGAGTGGTCAGTTACAGCCAGAGGATAATGTGAACAGGCAAAAACTCATCTAATGGATTTTATTCCCATCCCTCTGATTGCCAACACGCACGCCGCAAAAGATAAATACAAAAAGACAGAGGTTCTCAAACGTGGTCCTCAAGGCACCCAAGCAGCTCAGGTTTTCGAGAGATCCATAGTTGAGCACAGGTGGTTAAATCAAATTGTCTGAGATACTAATTAAGACACCTGTGGTCAAGCATGGATATTTTTAAAACCTGGAAGACAGAGGGCCTGATCGTTACGGATCGCAACTGCGATTGCAATAGCGATTATGCACGCAGTCTCACATCAAAGATATGCTAATCCATTGCGATTAATACGCCTGCGTTTCGCCAACCAACCCCCCTTTCACCTCTCACAATAGTGCTTCCTGTCAATCACTCTGCGATGGGTCTGCATTGTCACTGTGATCGCAGTCCCGATCGCAGTGGCTGGTTCGTGCACTGCGATGCATGCGCAGAACACAACAATTGGTCGATTGCGTGTGTAATCGCAGTTGTGATCCTTGCTGATTCAGGCCCAGAGTTTGGGAACCACTGCAATAAGATGTAACACCAAAAAAAAAAAAGTTCAGGCATGCCAAGGTAGCATTTTCAGAAGAGTCTCTATCCAAGGGACAGTCCAGATATTTTTAGTTCTAACTTACAATTTTTCTCTCTTTAACTGCACCGTACTCCTAGCCAGAGTGGAGGCAGCCATTTTGTGGGCTGAAACATTATCTGTTCACGTTGAACTAGTGACATCACTGAGGAACTGTAGCTTCTTTGTCATTAGTAATTGTTTAGTCTGCAAAAATGACTGCTACTTCTGAGGCATGTAGCCAGGTTACTCTCCTCAACTCCCCTGCATGTGCTGTGGCACGCTCTTTAATTTGAAGACTGACTTTACAGTGCAGTAAGGGTTAAAAATAATCAATGCACTTACAAAGTGGATGCACTTGAAGTAAATAAAGTATGTAGTGTTACTCATATAGCACATCTAAGGTGTGAACTCATTAATACTCACATCCACGTTGCTGTGCCTTGCTGGAGTGGGACGCATATTGGTGAGTACGGCCACACTGCACCTGATGCTGACATCCATATTTGACCAGGACGTGCACTCAGGAAATTTTACTCTGTCAGCCAAGACTTTTGTAACCATCTATGGGACAAGGCAGGGAAAGCTTCTTAGTGTGATGCTGGGTACACACTGGCAGATATATGGTCCGATCAATTAATCGGCCAATATATTGTGTGTGTATTGGCGTGTGTGTACCAGCGATGTGATGTGTCTGAACGATGTCGTTCAGACACATCACGTCGACTGTGCTGCACAGTTGATGCTCAATATATCTGCTCATCGCGCTGTGTACGGGTCAGCGGGACCCGTGGCCAGATGATGGTTGGTTAGTGTATATGAACAACCATCATCTGCAGATCAGTTGATCTAGCCATGGGATTTAGCTCGTATATTCAGATGGGTGCTTAGTTTCATACCTAGATTCATATATATCAATGAAATGTTGGTGGAGTGTCTATATACTGTTGTTAATGTATATGTGCAAATGTTTTTAAAATGTTTAGAAATGTATGTAAATTCACCCTGGTGTTCCAATGAGGATTAGGGTGCATCTGGCAGTATTGTGCTGCCACTCTGTTCCAATTAATGGGACCTAGATCACTGGGGTGTGGGAGGGCCCCTTATCCCTGGTGGATCTTGCCAGTATTGGGGCTGGTATTCCCTCTCCTGCAGGGAACAAATGACTGTTGTGCTGGGTGCACCTACAGCAACTCTGTGCAGGGTTCAGTGGCAATATTTTGGCTACTGCAATGCAGTTCCCCTTTCGGGGACTAGAGAACGGCAGCACTGGGCCCCATGCCTGTACAGTTGACTGGATTCAAGTTAATCCCTGGGGCGCTGTAGAGAGCAAAGCTCCACAGCCGAGTTCAGGCCAAAGTAAGCATTTAGGAAGAATCAGTCGTCATAACCTTTTAAAGAGATCCTACAGAAGCTATAAACATACCCTTCCAGGTGTTTGTGAAAGATCCGGGTGGTAACTGCAACTATTCTTCTACAACGTAGGGCACTACAGTGGTGCACAGCTGCATTCTTGTCTGCACTGACAGAAACAGTTTGTCAGTTAAGGGGAAATGCTGTTCTGGATCCACACGCTACTCACAGGGGGAGATGTATTATAGAGGCACTTAACGTGCTGATATAACGCTTCCTGCTTCGCCTCTTTATCGCGGCGAAGCAGGAAGCAAGAACGAGATGTATTAACATATCAGCTGGAGCGGGGGAGTGATAAGTCGTCGTCCCCTAACCCCCCCCACCTCCCCCCCGGCAATCCCTGCCTGAGTACACAGGGGTCATTCAGACCCGCTCGCGAGCGCAGGACGCTCGCAAGCGGGTCGATGTTCCCCCACTGCGCATGCGCACGACGGAGGGAGCTCCGTTGTGCGCATGCGCGAGACCCGGCGAGCGACGGGCTCTCCATCGCTCCGTGTCTCGCACAAAAGGGGGCGTGCTGTCGATGTTGATTGACAGCACGCCCCCTTTGGTGGGTGTGCCGGGGGCGTGCCTGCCAGACGGAGGCGTTCCCATGGGAACGCCTACCGTCTGAAGCCGGCCCCACTGACATGACTGGTGATGTCAGTGGGAGTGATTTTGGCTCTGACAGAGCCAAAATCATTCCAGGGCTTGCGGCAGCGAGACCCTACCGCAGGGTCTCCGTCGCAAGCCAGATGGTCAAGACAATCGCGACCATCATCATGGACGTTCGCATATGCTGTGGGTGGTCACCCACAGCTATGCGAGCATCCAGGAGGACGCTCCATTTTCATGGAGGAGGCCCCTGATTCAGAGGGAGCGCTCTGGTCAGAGCGTTCGGCTCTGAATCAGGCCCACAGCGCATAGGCCTAGTGCTGATGCGCTGTGTCCCAGTCCCAGCCAGCTCTACTGAGCATGCGCGGGATCTCGCAAGCATCGTGAGATCCCATGTGCAGCCCTGGCGCCGGCAGCCCCTGCAGCAGGGACAGTGCTGTCCCTGCTGTGGGAATAGGGCATTGCCAGGCTTTAGCTGTCGATGGCGACAGCTGCATCGCCTGGAACGGTCAGGCGAACTGACCGTTCATACATTGCCCAGGCTATCGGCGATGCTATCTGGTAGATAGGGGCCTGTCATTATCAGCGCTGCTGTCATTTACCACCCAGTCCCCCAATCATACATGGGGGAGAAGCGGGTTCAGCGCACAGAACGTGCGCTGATGCCGCTTCAGAGGTTAATACATCTCCCCAAGTGTGAAGGTCAGAGCAGTGTCAAAGCTCTGCATGCTACTTTTTCTACTCCTATTGCACACACTCTTAACCAACAGAACAGAGATGCCCGTTTCTCATTCATCCATGGGGGGACACGGGTGACAATGGGTATAGGTGGTGAGCTGGTGCCTGGACACTAAACAGTTAAATTTCTTTACTCAACAGCACAGACCCCCTCTCCCCTATACACCACCCCCAGCCTTGAGGACCAGTTTTAGTTTGGTGCCTGAAGCAAGGGCCCCCACTAGGATATAAGTTTGGCAATGAGGCACTATTATTAATAGCACCCATTGATCCCTGGGGGTTGCCAAAAGTAGGAGGATAGCTTATCCCACTAGTACCTCTCACCATTAGCACATCCCTTTCTCAAGCTACCCACCAAAAGGGCTACTCCTCATGTTTCTCCTCCCACAGACAAATGCTGGGCAGACCTTTTCCTTAGTGTGTGCCCTGCTGGTACTGAGAGGGTCACAGGCTGCCTCCCTGTATACCTCACTCCACAGTTAGGTTATACATTTGGCTCCTTTCTCCCCTGTTGGAGTTGGTTTGTTGAGTATTATATTGCCCATTTACTTTTTCAACTACATTGAATGTTTCTGTGTGCATGTTTAACAGTGTGTATGAGAGATGTCATAGGCTCTTGTCTGCTCCCTTATATCTGTTAACTTTTTCTAATGTCTCCTGTAATGTCTCTGTGTTTAGTCTTCTACTTAGTGCGAACACATTTGTTTTAGTGTTCACATTCAATTACTACTACATACATTATTGTAACCCTACTTAATTCTTTATTTGTGGCACCCTCACATTCACTGCTCTCCCCTTTAAAATAGTACACCACTGTTTTATTAGAAACGAGTGTGTGTGTGTGTGTGTGTGTGTGTGTGTGTGTCTACGTTTCTGGGAACACTTTATGATGTCTTCCAAGAATAAGGCTCCCAGGGAGGTGGCAACTGCAAGAGCTGTGCTGGAGCGCTTTTTCCTCATGCACCAGATCATGATTGCTTACGTGTGTCAGGTGTTTCACAAATAAGCAGTGTGAGGTCCCTTAGGCCATTGCTTCCTCTCAGGAACCAGCATCGGCTTCCACGCTCTCGCAGGTAATATTGCAGTTAGCTAACCAACTTGCAACCCTCAGACCACCTTCCCCTGTTAAACCTTCTCACAGTCAGAACAGGTTCTAGTGCAGGATTCTGGATAGGGATCGGCTACCCAAGGGCAACCTACCCGGCAGGACAGCTCTATGCCCCGTGCTGCGAGTGACTCCAATTTGGATGTCTCCATCTCTTCTGAAGTAGAAACCTCTATTTCAGAGGATTCCCAACCCCAGGTGGAGGTCGAGGCCCTAATCAGGGCAGTTAAGTCCGCTCTGCTGATTAAGGACTCTGACCAGACTTCTAAGTGTGACGCCCCTCAACGTCCAAAGCAGGCGGCAGCTGAGTGCCCTTCCTCTGCCCAGCTGGAAGACCTCCTGTTGGAGGTGTGAGCTCATCCTAACAATCGTTTTATAGTGTTTAAACGCATTTCCACATGGGGCGCTGGACGGACTCTCTGGAGGAAGATATATGCTCTGGCGCTCACATGTCAGAATTATTGTCTCTGGTTGAGCTTATCAATGAAACAGACACTTATCTTGGTGTGGCCACCATTGACGCCGGCATCCTCACTTCTAAGGTGTTTGCATCAGCAGTCGCGTCCTGGAGAGCCCTCTGGCTTCGTATGCGAATTCCAAGAAGGCTCTCAAAGCCCTTCCCTTCTTGGGCAACATGCTGTTCAGTCCAGAATTGGACAAGGTAGTGGCTATGATAGCGGCTTCTAAAATAGCCTTTTTTCTGTCTGCGGCGGCACCTAGGTCCCACACTTCTAATTTTCGCTCCTTTCATGCTCAAGGAAGCGCCAAGGGTCAGTCCTCCTCCAGATTTTAGGGCTCTTTCACAAAGAGCTCAAAGTCCAGAGGAAAGCAAACCTGGTCTACCCATCACCCAGCTATCAAGCCGGCCGACAGGTCTTCCGCATGATAGGGCGGGCCTCCACCTCTTCTGCTTTTCTCCGAGGTCTGGATGTCGACAACTTAGGACGCCTGGGTAAGAGGAGTAGTATCCCAGTGTTAAACTCTTACCTTAAGGATGACCTCCAGCCCAGTTTTTTTTCCACAAGCCTTCCAGTGGATCCAAGAACGGCAGAACCCCCCCACGACACAATCACAAGCTGCCAAGGTACTATTCCCACACCAGAGATCCAGGAGCTCTTTTGGTAGATGCTCTAGAGCAGGGGTTCCAAACCACGGTCCTCAAGGCACACTATAACAGTCCAGGTTTTAAGGATAGCCATACTTGAACATAGGTGTCTTAATTAGTACCTGTTATTTTGATTTAACCATTTGTGCTCAAGCATGGATATCACTAAAACCTGGACTGTTAGTGTGCCTTGAGGACTGAGGTTGGGAAACGCTGCTCTAGAGGTTCGGTGGACGTTTCCACTCATCTACATCTTTCCTCCAATTTCAATGATTTCCACAGATCCTCCACAAGCTGAAGTTGGAGGGCAGCACAGTGATCCTCATTGCTCCAGATTGGGCACGCAGAGCTAGGTACACCGATCTTCTAAGTCTCTCCATCGACGCTCCAGGGGCATCTCCCTCTCTAGCCCGAGATTCTCTCAAGGCCTGTGCTTGCATCTGGATCTGGCCCGTCTAGCTTTGACGGGGTGGCTCTTGAGACATTCGTCCTAAGAGCTATGGGGTTCTCCTTGTCAGTACAAGATATATTGACCGATAATTTGCCAGTGTGTAACCAGCATATCTTCATCTCAGCCTGCTTGAACATTTGATCAATTAATACGTGCCATGTGGTATTGATGTTTACAACATACTTTGTATTTAAGTTCATGCTATTTTTTTTTTCCATCAATAAATTTTTATTGAGAATAAAATAGAAAAAACGGGGTACAGAGAAAGGGGCATAGGGGGTAAAAGAAAACACAATAACAATGAAAATTATAAGGTATGAACAGGACATCCATAAATATCTAACAATTATTACAATATAAAATATAGCCAATAGATAGACTAAACATCTGAATCTCCCGAGGGAGGTTCATTTAGATTGCAAGGGGAAGACCGGTCCAGAGGGCTAATTCTCGCAGAGGGGGCACCTCTACCATCAGTGACATAGATATGCCATGGGTACCACTTTACAATAGGTGAAGATGGAGCCTTAGAGTAACTAGCATCCCTAGTCTCCATTTCGAAATGAAATTGAGTTTTTGTAACAACTTTGGTAAATGGGGGGGGAAGGGGACTTCCAGTGTTGGGCTATTGTAGCCCTAGCAGATATTAAAATATGACCAAGAACATAACGAGCAGGTTTGGGAATAGTGAGAGGGTACCAATGTAAAAGGGCTAGAGAGGGATCTAGAGGCAATGTGAGAACTAAAACTTTCTGTATAAGGGAAAATACTTCTGTCCAAAAAGGGCGTAAAGAAAATATGACAAATCGTACCTTCAGAGTGGCATAAACGCCAGCAAAATTTAGAAACTGTAGGCCATATCCCATGTAGTTTAGTAGGTGTCAAATATAGTCTGTTTAGGAGTTTAATATGCATTTCAGCGTGATTAGTGCATTTAGATAGGGAAAAAGAGGCTAAATGGATAGATTCCCATTGTTTAAGGGTAAAGGAACATTGAAGATCAGCTTCCCATCGAAGCTGAACAGAAGATTTGGTCGTCTGGTCAGCAGGAGACAACAGTAAGTACCAAAACGAGATGGCCCCACGGGAAGATGATCTAGATAGTCTATTTAGAATTTGGTCTGGTGGTGTTTGGAGCATGGAGGGGCTGGTATTAAATTGAGGTATCAAGTGATGGAGTTGAAGATAATAAAACCAAGCTGATGGGCCCAATTCAAATTTGGCACATAAATCAGAAAACGTTAAAATAGAGGACGGGGAAAGAAAATCTGCTAGGGACTGAATACCTAATTGCATCCAGTAAAACATGTGGAGATTGGGAAACAAATTATCTAATGCTTGGAGGGATATGGTCCTAGTAGGGAGAGTGAAATTAAAATGAGTTGGGAGCCTAACATCCCATATCTTTAGGGTATCAAGGGCAGACTTTGGAAGTAATGGGGATTGTGGATGTAGTTGTTTAGGTAACCATAGAGGTCCGATAAAGGGAATTCTTGAAAAAGGGCACGTTCTAGGTCCACCCAGGGCTTAGTGTAGGGGGGGGGGAGAAACCAATCACACACCTGAGAAAGGAGGGCAGCTTCATGGTACCTAGGTAGGTCAGGGAGATTGAGGCCTCCTTGTTGTCTAGAGCGTATCATACGGTTATAAGCTATTCTAGGAGCTTTGTGTTTCCATACATAAGACGTCATCAGTTTCCGCATTTATTGTAACATTTTACGGGGTATTGTGTATGGTATAGCACGGAACAGGTTCATCAGTTTGGGCAGTAACATCTTGAATGCCGCTAGACTGCCTAACCAGGAGACCTCATGATTCATCCAAGCAGTGGTTAAAGTTGTCAACTGTATCAGCAGAGGGGCGTAATTAACAATGTGAACATTACTAATAGAGGAAGGGATAGAAATGCCTAGGTAGGATAGGGAGGAGACCTTCCAAGAAAACGGAAAACGTCCTTTCAGGGATTGAAGGATTGTAGGGTGAATATTGATGGGTAGAGCTTCCGTTTTAGTTGTATTCAATTTGTAATAGGAAGCAGCACTATAGTTGTTTAAAATATTGTGGAGGGGAATCAACTAAGTCTCCGGGTCAGTCACAAACAATAAAACATTGTCTACAAAGAGACACAATTTATGAGAAGTGTTACCTACTGAGAGACCAGGGAAATCAGTGGATGAGCAAATCATTTGGGCGAGGGTTTCTATAGCCAATACAAAGATTAGTGGGAAGAGAGGGCATCCCTGTCTAGTGCTGTTAGATATCTGGAAAGGTGAGGAAAGGAAGCTGTTGCTAAAAATCCGGGCTGAGGGGCCAGTGTAAAGAGCATTGATTGAGCTAAGGATATCACCTTGGAGTCCAAACCTGTGTAACACCTGGAGCAAATAGTCCCAATGAAGTCTGTCGAATGCTTTTTCAGCATCTAGTGATAAGAGGAGAAGTGGCCGTTTATTATGTGAGGCCCATTCCACCAGGTCCAGAACCCTACGTGTATTGTCGGGAGCCTGACGTCCAGTAACGAAGCCCACCTGGTCAGGGTGTATTAACTGAGGAAGTAGTGGGTTCAGACGATTAGCTATTAATTTAGCATAGATTTTAATGTCTGTGTTAAGAAGTGCTATAGGTCTGTAGTTTTTACAGTCAGAGGGGTCCTTGCCCGGCTTCGGGATAGTCACAATTTGTGCCTCCACCATTTCGGCTGGAAAGGAGCCAGTTTTAGAAGCCTCTAGATATAGCTGTAAAAGGATTGGGGAAAGGACGCCTCTGAATTCAGAGTAAAAAGAGTTAATAAAACCATCTGGGCCCGGGGCCTTACCCTTAGGGAGTTGCCTAATTACAGACTGTATCTCCTCCAGTGACCAAGGGGCGTTTAAGGACGCCAGGCTACCTGCATCTAAGGTAGGAAGAGACAAACTATCTAGAAAAGAAGACATAATAGGGGTTGAGGGGTGCAGGGATCTTCAGACAGGTTATACAATTTTGCATAGTATTTTGAGAACAGATTGGCAATGTCAAGGGGATTAAGGCATTTGGAACCGGAGGGGGAGAGAAGACACTTAACCCTATTTCTGGCTTGGTGACCGCGGAGTTTCCCGAACTAAAAGGCGAGAAGCTTTATTCCCGGCAGTATAGAACTTGTGACGTAATCGAGTAAGGGCTGAGTGCATGCGGAGCATAAACAGTTTCTGAAGCTGCTGTCAGACCTCTTGCAGTTGTTTACGTAACAACCTAGTAGGGTGGGCCTGATTCTGAGATTCCAAGGATCGAAGGGAAGACTCCAAATCCATTTGTGATTTACGGGAGCGAGCTTTAAGTTGAGCACCTTTTTGGATAGAGGTGCCGCGAAGTACCGCCTTCAGGGCACACCAATATGTAAAAACTAAACTGTCCGAAGGCGAGTTGGTCTGAGTATATAGCGTAAGAGAATCCGTAAGAGCCTTTAGAATCTCAGGATCATGGAGGTGGTAGTCAGGAAACTGCCAAGGGCGTGTAGGGGGAAAATGTTTAACAGTACTCCAGGACCATAGGAGGGGAGCATGATCGGACCAAGTGATGGGGAGAATTTTAATTTTCTTAGTGGACTGGAGGATCCTTTTATCCAGAAGAATAAGATCTATTCTGGAGTAGCTATTAT
Source organism: Taudactylus pleione (assembly GCA_031769625.1). Lineage (NCBI taxonomy): Eukaryota > Metazoa > Chordata > Amphibia > Anura > Myobatrachidae > Taudactylus > Taudactylus pleione. The sequence continues at coordinate 4,212,803 of JAUIMM010000085.1, forward strand.
GGACAGAAGAGAAGAAAATATAGTCTCTCTTATCTGGGGAAGGGTGCGCCAGGCGTCGTACAAGTCAAACTCAGCTAACAGTTTCTTAAAAGCAAGTGAGGGGCCCACATCACGGGGGGAAGAAGAGTGTCCCTGCGAGGAAGAGCGATCCAGTTTGGGGTCAAGGACTAGGTTAAAGTCACCCATCAGTATTAGGGCGCCTTGACGGACCTTAGCAATTTCTTTAAAAATTTCTCTCAGGAAAGGGACCTGGCGAGAATTGGGAGCATATATAGAGACTAGGGTAACTGGAACTTCCTCAACAATGCCAGTAAGGATATGGAAACGCCCATTTTTATCTTCAATTTTCCTATGTAGTACAAATGGGGTATTTACATGGAATAAAATAGCGACCCCATTCCGTTTGGATGGGCCATTAGCAGTATAGCAGGTAGGGTACCTATGGTCTTTAAATATGGGGGGCGCAGCAGAAGAGAAATGCGTTTCCTGTAAGGCCACAATATTTGCTCTATATTGATGAAAAGTGGAGAGAGCTAATCGACGTTTATGTGGGGAGTTGTCCCTTGACATTTAGGGAAAAAACCTTAACCATTTATAGTCATACAGTTGTGTGAGCACCGTGGATATACCTGTTATGAAAAACAAAAGAAAAAAACATATCTTTAAGAAAAGGGAAAGAAAAAAAAAAGGGTGAAACAGAATCAAATCGACCAGTATATCGGGCCACAATAGTTGCCGTGGGGGGAAAAAACGGCAAAATGGTTAACATGTGGGGGGTGGACTGTTCCATTAGCCACCAAGAGAACTCCTATATAAAAACATACAAACATTGTAAAACATAGAAAATACAATATTGGTAGTATATATCATATATGATTAAAAATAGAACTATCAGTACTGCCGAGGACAAGAAATAAAATAGAAACAGTATAAAAAGTACAATATCAACATATGACATTTCTCAAAACCTATACGTGAAACTGACATCCTAGTTACTATAGCAAATAGGATATCATAAAATAACAAGCACCATAGTCGCAAATCCTGTGATATAACATAGGCCAAAGTTATCAATAAATCAAGGTCTAAGACCTATATATACTTGCGGCTAAGAAGACCAATGCATAGCGTCCCGGAGCGGAGCGACCAACAGAAACAGGAACAATAGGAATGTCTCGTCCGGAAGGGTCAAACATTGTTGGTGCTACAATAGGCTACCAGGTAGCAACCCAGTCCAGGAAAATGCATATGATTCAACCAATAAAATAACAAATGAGATTGTATAAATCCAGGAAATCTTCATCCAACTTGGGTCTATTCCGACTAAATGGGATTAGGAGACGCTGATGCAATAGAGACCGGGATTTTCCACTCTGATAACAACTTGACATCGGCCTCCAAAGACGAAATGACGAACGTAGAGCCATCTTTCCATAACAAGAGCTTCACCGGGAAACCCCAACGATATTGGATATCATTATCACGAAGAGGCTTGGTGATAGGTTGGAAAGATCTACGTTTGTTGATGGTATGGATCGAGAGATCTGGGAATAGTTGAAGATTATTAAGGACCTCTGTGGCTTCTGCCAACCGTGCAGCTCTAAGGACATCTTCCTTAATATGGAAAAAATGAAGGCGTAGCAGAACATCTCGGGGGGAACTGCCAGGGGCTGTGCGGGGTTTAGGGAGGCGATGGATGCGTTCAATTAACAGGTCGCAGACCTCAGCAGACGGTAATTTCTGGAAAAGGGTCAGGGCAAAGTCCTGGAGACCATTATTAAGCACAGATTCCCGGGACCCCTCTTATCTTAATATTATTTCTCCTGGATCTGTCCTCTAGGTCAGCGAGTTTATCCTTAAACGCTGTTAATTCCATCAGGACAGAATTATGGGAGGTGAGAAGATCGTTATGGGAGGACACAAGTTCTTGAATCTTTATTTCTAAATGGTTAGTGCGGTCACCCACATTCGTTACTTCAGCAGATAATTGTTTAACTGAGGTTTGCAAGTCCGAGGTGAGATCTGTCCGGAATGCTTGGAGCATCTGATGGAGCGTACGGACTGTAAGCGGTGCGTCAGTAGTGGGGTCCAGACTGGTCATGAGACTGGATGGGGAAGCGGCCATGGAGGTGGACGCTACCGAGGTCTTCCCGGCAGATATAGCTTCAGGAGTTTTTTGTGAAACAAATTTAATAGGGGGTGCAAGGGTAGAGAGTTTGCCTCGTTTGGCAGGCATAACGGGCTTCAGAGGTTGGAGGCACAGGTGTCAGAAAAATAGAGACTGCACGTTAGTTGGTTTTAGAGATGCTGGATTATGGTGTCATATAGGTAGGAGATGCATATATATGTCGGCAAGTAGGTATGGAGTGTTGTAGATCACATTAGGAGGATAGTAGTAGCAGAGGTTAAATCAGAAGAGCAGGAGCTGAAGAGGTCTCATGGGGGAGGGTAACATAATATCACTAGAACAGCATGGTTAAGCAAGGGATCACAGCCTTTCAGAAAGGCAAGTGAAAAATAAACTGTCAATCACCAACCTGGGTGCAGGAGTAGAGAGGAGACATGAGAACTGTACACTAACAGGAGCTGGCATGGTCTCAGCAGGCAGCATCCAGGTACTCCAATGTGGGCTCCAGAATTTAGCCCCCGACTTCTGGAGCTGCAGTAGGCCGCAGATCTCTGGACCTGCAGAATGGTGCCAGAGTGCAGGAATCGGGTAAGGGTGAGAGCGGGCACACGCTGGAGGTGAGAGTAGGCTCAGGAAGGCAGGATGCAGTGTCTATTTGCCCTTTAAAGCACAAGGACCAGGAGCTCCAAAGAAACGCTGCTGTCCAGTAAGTCAGTCAGGCCACGCCCCCCGTTCATGCAATTTTATTGTAGCAGATGTGTTGCTATATGTGTAACTACACCTTATTGGCAGCGTTTGTCAACTGCTCATACTATTCTCAATTGTAAAGTTTCTACATGATGCTGTTTGTGGAAAATACTTAACTCTCTATTTTGAATATTAAGTGATAAATGCACAAGAATCTTGGACGCGATGTGCCGTATATCAGCCATATATGGTAGGGCCAACATCATATGGTAGGGCCAACATCGCAAGTTTTCCCCTGAACCTCTTTTGAGAGCGAGGGAAAATTTGCAATCCCGACGGGTGCATTGTGCCATTCTGGAACAGCACATTGTGTCCATCGCCTTGAATTGAATTCCCCCATACTGTTAACTTTTGATATATTATTTCTGTTGGTATGTTTGAGTCCTTCTCTTCTATGGCTCAAGTATTGACTGATTTTACTGCTTGTTTTCTTATACTACTAGTAATTAATAAAAATATATGTTTTAATACATTATACATTTTTGGAAAAGAGTGCCCCCACAAAGTTTCTCTTTGCTTTTTGCTTCCCCTGTATTGTGCTGTTTTTCAATTATAAACTTGGGGGATCACCACCAACACTACTAGGACATACAAATTTATGAGATTACATCTGTATTGTTGGTTTCTGCCATCTTCACTATATATTCTTTAGAAATCCTTTCCAAAACTAAAAACCCTTCTTCACAAGATATTAAACAGACTTGTGGTTAAACCTTTTTATTTAGGGTTTCAGTGTGTGCCCTTTGATAAATAAATAAACTGCCTTTATGATTGCGGTCAGCAATATTTGCATCCTCTCAATGTAACCTGAAATTAAAAAACCATGAATGAGATGAGGTGGAGGGTGATTTCCTTTGGGAGATCTCAGCAACTTTGAAAGTGCAAGTAACCTTTCATCAGGAGGAGTCATTAAATGGTACAAGTGGCAGCGAGCACAGGTGCGCTGTTCACTAGGCTGGCTGTGGGCCTTCAGGTGGCAGAACCTTAATTGCTCTATTTTCCATTACAGTCTTATGGGAGACAAAGCTACGATGGTGTCATGGGCCTGTACATCTAGTGTCCTGTTTGCTCATACACCTAGAACATTGATTTTTGCACATAATTATGCTATTTATGTGAAACGCACATATAAGCTTCTTTACTTTTAAACTGTTTGAAGTGGAATTGTTAGAAAAATACTATTCCAGCAAACAAAAAGACCCAATCATGTACTCCTTAAACAAATGATCAAGTAGAACTTTCATTAGCGAAAACATTTGCATATTATAACATCTACTAGGTGATCAAATCTGTGCAGTGCCAATTATACCTCAGTATAGTCAGTCAGAATCTGCATAGAAAGCCTAATGCTGGCCACACACACGATTTCCCATGAAACTCTCCCTGGCAGCTCTGCACACGATCTCCACACAATTTGGTGTCCAATCTTCATACGATCTCTCCTGCATCCAGACTGTCACAGTGCATCGCCTCCTAGATTGTCAGATCTGCCCTACTGCACGGCAGATCTGACGACGCGATGTGCGACCAGTGGGGACACGCATCGGCATCGTGAGTGGGGACACGCGATTTACTCAGGATTTGGCCATATTTTGCACAATCTGTCGTTCCAATGTGAAGGAATCGGCCAGATCGGGTAAAATATCGTTGTGTGTGTGGCCAGCTTTAGTCAGACATATTCTCTGATATATAATATGAATATATTATATATTTTCCTGTCACGTTATTGATTAGTCACCTTATTAATGTTTAATATGTAAATCATTATTTTAGGTTTTCCACACACACACTGTATATATAATTTTTTTTTTTTCATGGGCTATCATCTGATTGGTCAGTAGTGTTCATGCTAGGTCTAGCACAGGGCGTCTGATTTGGAAAGGGGCACTTATGCGCGCGCCCGAAAAGGGGGGTAGTCACGATAGAAAGGGGTTGTATCTTTAAGATGCGCCCCCTTTTCATCACTCTTGGGGGCTTGCCTGGTGCTTAAAGACGTGACGGGCTACCCCCAAGCTCTCCTGTCTCTGTAAACATATGTCGGGCGCATGCGCCTGGCATCTATTCACCGATGGTGATTGCTGCACCTCGGATGGGGATGGCACCCACCATTGTTTGTTTTAGCGGGGCTCCGCCAAAAGGGCAGGGCGCATTCTGCACTTTTGAATCGGGCAGGGCGCAGCACCCTGCTAAAACAGCCTAGCAGGAACGCTAGTCAGTGTTCTCAATACATTATAAGCCCTTATGTTACTGTATTATTATTATTTAAAACCTATTTCTAAATTCTCCTACCATCCATTGAAGGAGAATTGCCCATTTGCAAGAGAATTAGGGTTGAGTATGTCTAGAGGAGAAAATGGCTTTATATTAGGAATGTTTTGGTAGGCAGCATTATTCCATTGTGCAATAATGAAATATAGTTGAAATTTTTGAAATGTCACTTGAGAAGCTCATTTTTAATAATCTTAATAGTTTTCATTATTGTTCCTTACCTGCTCCCAAATATTCCCTTATTTGTTTAATATGTAGTTTACTACTGGACATCTTTAACATTATAGATGGGTTTTACTTTTAAACTATTTTATGTATTCATGTTATCTAGTGGGGTGTAAGCAATCATCCTCTCCCTTTTACCATCCGGATGGCTCCCTAACACTCAGGAAGATTTCTGCTTAGAGAAAAATGCTTACCCTCATGGGGTAAGCATTTTATTAAATGTCAATGATTAGGCACTAAATCGAAATGCCATATATCAGTTTTTCTCAACAGTCCTTGGGGAACCCTAACAGTACATGTTTTCCAGGTATCCTCACAGAATCACAAGTGCAAGCAACAACTTGTCTTTTCTCCATACCCAGTCAAATCTGTGTTTGAATTGATAGGTTTTGATAATTACTTTACAGATCATGTACGGTGATTGATCATCCTACATTTTGTGTGTTAACCTTATCTTTCAAAAGCTGGAGGGGTAACTATGTTTTGATGTCTTTATACAGCCAATGGTTATCTCATTATTGCCAAACGGCCCTTTGTGGCGTATCTGGTCCCATGCGACTTGCTTGCACCAAGCGCCATTGTTAGTCTTTTTTGCTAGAGTGTATATCTTTGTCACAATCCAATGCGACAGAACCGCTTGTTGAGTGCACTGATTATTTCATATACAACACTTGTACACCTGTGAGAATTGGTTTAAATCTGTGTCCAAAGCTTTTTTTCACACCATTTCATTGTGCTTCATCAGTGACTTTGTACAGATTTAAAACAAATTCCTGTGCAGTTAGTCGCAGGCGGTGTGTCTGGTACATGTTTAAAACTTTCCTGTGTAGCCCACGTGTCTCTGGTACAGATTAAGTGGTGCAGTGCAAATTGCAAATGTAAAGAATAAGTTACTATGCTGAAAAGCTCTACACGGCTCACTAACTGAGGACGTCTCATGCTGCATGGCGTATTAAGGCTTGGTGTATGAGGACACATCTGTAGCTCACTGTGTGAAGAGCAGCCACTAACTCGTTATCTTTATATACGTTGTCATCTGTGTAAACCCTAGTTAGTTACACATTGTTATTGTATGTAAGAACTGCAAAGGAAGACCTGTGCTATAAGGTTCCTGTGGGGGTCTGAGAAGCATTTGTTCTGTGTGCAGTACAGATTTACGTGCAAACTGACACCTAGATCACCTGTCCTTCTCTCAATTAGATTCTTACAGATGAACAGGTTTTACTGTGACAGCTTCTCTGGCTGATCAGGTCTCCAGAGGTTGTAATTTCAAGAAAACTGTGCTTCCCAGTTACAAAGAACTAGTCATTATTTCTGCATTTGACACAGGTGGTGCCAATTTGAATGCTCATTACCACTATATGAGTAAGAGCTGGTCATGAGTTTTGTATGCTGGGCCTACATTGGAGATATATATAGATATATCTATATACACCAATCAGCCATAATATTAAAACCAGCTTCATATTATATGGAGTAGGGCGCTGCTTTTAGTGCTCTCCCACTGTTACATCCTGTATTAACCTCCTGCTGCCTTCCGAGGACTGCAGTAGCCTTTTTCCTGTTTTGGATCTTTTCCGTCCACCCTGTAGGTGAGTTTATTGGGCCCCTGTGGCGGTGTGGTTCTCCATGCTGCTCTGTTCCGTTTCGGGGCCTTTGCATGATCTGGGCACCATCAAGGTATTCTCCTGCCATTTCCTTTTACAGCCTGTGGCACCCCCCCCCCCCTCCCCAACCCCCCCCTGTTCATTGCACCCGTGGTCGCCTGTGAAGAGCTAACTTCTGGATAAGTATCTCCTGTCCTGGTTCCTCTGCCTGCTGCAATCAGACTCTTCCTGGTACCTCCCTACATGCTATTAATGATGTGTGATGGAGGATGGCTGCTCAGTGGAGGCTCTTCTTGCTAATATATACCCTATACGTTACAATCTGCAACCGACTTAGGTCCCATATGCTGAGGCGGTGCATTAATATGCTTCCTCCATGCTGGCCTGTAAAGCTCCTGCTAATGATGGGCTGACCTCATTGGCCCCCTGGGGGGGGGGGGGTTCACTCATCGTTTTACACAAGTATTGAGACATCTACTGGATACTCTGCTCTCCTGCTCTATATTGCTTCCTATTCATCTACGTGCGGTTCCAAGAGGCCATTATTTTTTAAAATTTTTGCAGGAAGGTTGCGGTGTGATTTGGATTGCGGGCCTTGAATTGGGATGATCCTCCTTAAATGACTTTAGTTTACCTGGGTTCCCGTACTTGGTGTATTTTGCTTGCCTGTTTTGCTAATACCTTAGTTATTACTGTTTTATTATCCGTATAATTTTTAATTCTGTTTGACTATTTGGCACTGAAATCTCCTGTAATTGCCTTTTCTTCTTTTGTTAATACTCGCTTACCTCCAGGGTTTAATCTAATCTAATTCTTGCTTTTATTATCCTGTTTTCTTTTATGTTTATGTGTCTATATATGTGTGTGTGTATGTGTGTATTATTTTTGTTTAAGAAAAAATGGTACTGGTGTTGTGCTATTATTTATATCCTTAATAATCACTGAACATGGCAGAAAGTGAATTCAAGACACCAAATGTGTATTAAGAAATTGATCTTTATATAGTATAATTAAAATACAACAGTGTTACAATAAAACACATACTAAAAACTCATTTTTAAGAAGTCTATATTGATTAGTCTAATATGCATCCATAAGAAACCCCTCGACTTCTATTAAATAACTGCATATGATAATTAAAAATTCTCTAGTAGGAGCCACATGTATAATTACAACAATCTGCCCAAAGACATTAAGTACTCACATATAGTTCCAGACAGGAGAAACTGTCACTGATCCCACACAGCAGTGACAGCGAATTAGTCCACACAGGAGCGCGAATACTTCCACACAAGGGATTACGATGTATAAGTCTACACAGGACACAATAAGAATTCCACACAGGAGAAACTATCACGGATTCCACACAGCAGTGATAGCAGATTAGTCCACACAGGAGCACAAATACTTCCACACAGGAGTTTTCGATGTATAAATCCACACAGGACTGATGATGCGTTCCACTAAGCACCTTGGCAGAGTATCATCCCAAAGTCAGTGACTAATATGAGGAGCTGCTCTGGGCAACCTCCTTTAAAACCTTCCAATTTCCCACGGTGCTCATGACATGTTTTTCCAGCACTTTTCACAGATGCTTGGTTGGATTGAGATCTGAAGAAATTGATGGCCAAGCCAACACCTTGAACTCTTTTTGTCAAGTTCCTCAAACCATTCCTGCATATTTTTAGTGTGGCAGCATTATCCTGCTGAAAGAGGCCATTGCTTCAGAGAATACCATTGCCATGAAGGGGTGTACTTGGTCTGCAACAGTGTTTAGGTGGGTGGTACGGGTCAAAGTAATATCCACCTAAAAACCAGGACTCAAGAACATTGCCCAGAGCATCATCAGCCTTTGCCAGCTTGCCTTCTTTTCATAGTGCTTTCTGGTGCCAACTCTTCCCCAGGTAAACAATGCGCACACCCAGCTGATGTAAAAAAAACCCACTTAATTCATCAGACCAAGCCATCATTTTCCATTGCTCCACGTGTTATGTGATTGCACTTTCAGCAGTGGATAGGGGGTCAGCATAGGCACTCTGTCCAGTTTTTGGCTACGCAGCAAGCTTTGGTGCTGTGTGTGTTCTTGACACCTTTCTGTTATAGTCCACATCAACTTTTTCAGAGGTTTGTGCTACTGTGGTACAGGACCAGACAAACTAGCCTTCATTCCCCATGTGCATCAGTGACCCTGTCGCCGGTTTAATGGTTCCCTTGCTTCCTACCACTTTTGATAGGTACTAACCACTGCATACCGGAAACACCCAACAAAACCTGCGGTTTTGGAGATGTTCTCACCCAGTCATCTACCCATCACTATTTGGCTCTAGTCAAAGTCGCTTAGAGCCTAACATTTGCCCATTTTTCCTGCTACCAACAAATCAACTTCGTCAGTGCTCACTTGCTGACTAATATATTGCACCCCTTGACAGGTGCCATTGTAATGATATAATCAATGTTGTTCACTTCACCTGTCAGTGAATATCCGAAAAGCAAAGCTTTCACTGCTTTTTTACAGCAGAATAAAGTATGAATATTTTATAGGAAAAAAGTGAACCACCCGTGACTATATTCTGCACATGCTCCTGATATGACAATTTACATGATGAGGAACAAAGTACAATCCTGCAATAGGCATACAATTCCCTGCTTCTGGCTGGTGTAACCTTGCTCTCCAGAGTAATTCCTGCCTAAATGCAACGCTGTGGAAACATTTCACATCCAAAAGTGCCAAGGAAACAGTTTATCCCACACAGCTAACTTACTGTCACTCAGTTGAAATGATTTAGAATTGTGCTGTCAGGTATTAATATAGAGTGAGTTTATGGACTGTTCAGGGAAGCTGAGGGCCACAAATAAAATTTTTAGGGACACTATAAAATATAACAGTCCTGATTATAATCAAATTATAATTGTGTAAAGCATTAGCAGGATTATAAGCTATATATATACAGTGCCTTGCAAAAGTATTCACCCCCTTTGCATTTTTCATGTTTTGCTGCCTCACAACCTGGAATTAAAATGGATTGTTTGAAGGTGTGCATCATTTCATTCACAGAACATGCCTACAACTGAAGTTGTTTATTTTATATTGTGAATCAAACAACATTTAGGACAACATAACAGAAAATTTCAGCGTGCATAACTATTCACCCCCCTAAAGTCAGTACTTCGTCGAGCTACCTTTTGCGGCAATTACAGCTGCAAGTCGCTTTGGATAAGGCTCTATGAGCTTGCCACATCTTGCCCCTGGGATTTTTGTCCATTCCTCAAGGCAAAACTGCTCCAGCTCCTTCATGTTGGATGGTTTCCGCTTGTGAACAGCAATCTTCAAGTCTGACCACAGATTCTCAATTGGATTGAGATCTGGGCTTTGACTAGGCCGTTCCAACACATTTAAATGTTTCCCCTTAAACCACTCGAGTGTTGCTTTAGCAGTATGCTTCGGGTCATTGTCCTGCTGGAAGGTGAACCTCCGCCCCAGTCTCAAATCACAGGCAGCCTGAAACAGATTTTGCTCAAGAATATCCCTGTATTTAGCACCATCTATCTTTCCCTCGACTCGAATCAGTTTCCCAGTTCCCAGTCCCTGCTGCTGAAAAACATCCCCACAGCATGATTCTGCCACCACCATGTTTCACTGTGGGGATGGTGTTCTTGGGGTGATGGGATGTGTTGGGTTTGCGCCAGACATAGCGTTATCCTTGGTGGACGAAAATTAAAATTTTAGTCTCATCTGACCAGAGCACCTTCCTCCATACATTTGGGAAGTCACCCACATGCTTTTTGGCAAACTCATATCGTGTCTTCTTATTTTTATCACTAAGTAATGGCTTTTTTCTGGCCACTCTTCCATGAAGCCCAGGTCTATGAAGTGTACGGCTTATTGTGGTCACATGCACAGATACACCAGTCTCTGCTGTGGAACTCTGTAGCTCCTTAAGGGGTTACCTTTGGTCTCTGTGCTGCCTCTCTGATTAATGCCCTCCTTGCCCGGTCTGTGAGTTTTGGTGGGCGGCCCTCTCTTGGCAGGTTTGTTGTGGTACCATGTTCTTTCCATTTGATGATGATGGATTTGATGGTGCTCCGGGGGATCATCAAAGATTTGGATTTTTTTTTATAACCCAACCCAGAATTGTACTTCTCAACAACTTTGTCCCTGACTTGTTTGGAGAGCTCCTTGGTCTTCATGGTGTGATGTCTCTTGCTTAGTGGTGTTGCAACCTCTGAGGCCTTTCATTTCACTAATTATGTGACTTCTGAAGGTAATTGGTTGCACCAGAACTTTTGAGGGGCTTCATAGCAAAGCGGGTGAATACATATGCACATGCCAATTTTCAGAATTTTATTTATAAAGATTATTTTTTATATATATTTTTTTTTCTCATTTCACATCCCCAAATTAGACTATTTTGTGCAGATCCATCACATAAAATTCAGATTTAAAAAATAAATAGATTGTAGGTTGTAACGTAACAAAAAAGGTAAAAAGCCAAGGAGGGGGTGAATACTTTTGCAAGCCACTGTATATATGTGTGTGTGTATGTATGTATATATGTATATGTGTATATATATATATATATATATATATATTATACACACACAAAGTTAAAATGTTATTCACCATGTGCAAAACCTGTTGGTCCAAACTTAACTTTACTAGTTTTAATGGAAGTGGGTCGTCCTAGTTTTGCACAGATGGTTCCACTGTTTTCAGCACCCTTTACTCCAAAATCTCCTACTCAGGAGTCAGTAGTAGAAATTTCTGGTCAAATAACACGATAAGGTGTGCACCACAATGAATGTATTATAAAGATATTAAAGCACAAATAAAAAACTTACATCGAAGTTTTCATAGTACAGCATCCAAGTTTGTCCACAATCTCAGGATACACAGAGCCCAGTAACAGCAGCAGCAAGCAGCAGAATTAGTAGTCAGACCACAAAGTAATGTTGCTTGACATGCAGTAATGGCTGCATCCCAGCTTCAGATCCCTATGATTGACTTCACTTCACAATCGGCGACATCACAGCGTTGTGACGTCACCAAGCCATGCCTAAAGAAGTTAAGTCTTTGAGACTTCGTCAGTTGGTGTGGCTAGACGGCGCACTTCGCTCATCTTATAGGGCTAGCACCTAATAGTAAACAATCACACAGCAATAAATTAGCAGCTCTTTAAATTTTTTTAGAAAGCATGTGTTCACATTAAACAGTACAAGGTTATATCCATGGCATGCAAAATCATTAAACATAATTTACAATATTTTATTCATACTTATTTTACTATAACACAATTTCCACCATATAGTCCTCAATCAGGGGGCCGCCATTTTGTTGTAGGGTTTTTTCATATTATTAACATAGCCTTTTTGCTACCAGCAGTCATATTATTAAAAGTATGTCTCCATATATCAGAGACACCATCTTAAAAGGAGCTCTAATAGTAACTCATTATTATGATACCGGTCATAGGATCGGACTATATAGAGGAACAGGTAAATACCATATTACAGCTAAGGTTTATTTCAAAGAGAACTGAAAAAACATAGTCAAGTCATATAATTCTAAAGTGCATATAGACCATTGATTTTAAAAGTATCATATCTTGTAGAATCATAGTATATTTAGTGAAGCCATTTCATAAGCTCCAAAATGTAATATTAATTATGCTAATAGGTAATACTTTATTTTAAACATTCTTCTCTATAATTGACAAAATTCATTATCTACATCTAGTTAGTACTTCTAAACATTTTTTATTATTTATTATATCATTTGCTCCTCAAGAGAAGAGAATACTAAAATTCCTATACCATAATCAAATTATGCTTCATAGAAAAATGAAAACTTCATTCATTAATATAGACCTTGAACGCATCAATTATACATAATTTTTAGAGGATCCAGACGCTGGAATGAGAACATAAAAAGCATTAAAAAAAACACATATATAAAACCCATAAAAAAGTTGTTTAGAGAGGAAAAATGACATCCAGTTAATCAATTAATATATCAACCAAGGAGCCTGTTATTATTTATAGTTATTCCACTACAATGCACTATTGAGCAGCACTTTAACCAAGGTGACCAGTCAGTAAAGTGATATAGGTGCGAACATCCTCATCAAAGTGAAAAAAGCCTGTTGCAGTGACTGAGGACTGAATGGTTTTGCTTATTTACATAACCTATAGGGTACGCATATAAATTTACCTTACATTTTTTGGATGAAATTCTAACAATATTGCACTATGAGGCGCTGCATTCTCACCTTTTTGTTTTTCATGACTTAGTGACCACACAACAACGGTCTATTTGGAGACTTCTCAGTGACACCAATAATTTGGAGAAGTACATTCTAAGTAATATTTGAGTAGTATTATATTAGCATTTTATATATAGTCTGTGGGTTTCAATGAAATACAAAGAATATTGAAGCATGAAGTACACAGATATAAAGGATCTGCTGGTAACATCTTGGTGCCAGATACCACAGGACACCTTCAGAGGTCTTGTGGACTCCATACCTCAATGGGTCAGAGTCCTGTGCGGCATGAGGTGGACCTACGCAATAATTAGGCAGGTGGTTTCAATGTTATGGCTGATCTATATAGATATAAATATAATATTTCTGCTTTTGAAGGTGGGGCAGTTGTGGGCATCTGTAATCCACGCTTCTGCACTAGTCTATGTATGATTATAAAGTGCACCCAATAGATGTGTACATGACACACGTATATACAGTCAGGTGCATAAATATTGGGACATTGACAGAATTTTCATATTTTGGCCTCTATTCACCACCACAATGGCTTTGAAATGAAACAAACAAGATGTGCTTTAACTACAGACTTTCAGATTTAATTTGAGGGTAATTACATCTAAATCAGGTGAACGGTGTAGGAATTACAACTGTTTCTATATGTGCCTCCCACTTTTTAAGGGGCCAAAAGTAATGGGACTATCAACTCAAAAGCTATTTCATGGACAGGTGTGGGCTATTCCCTCGTTATTTCATTATCAATTAAGCAGGTAAAAGGTCTGGAGTTGATTCTAGGTGTGACATTTGCATTTGGAATCAGTTGCTGTTGACTCTCAATATGAGATCCAAAGAACTGTCACTATCAGTGAAGCAAGCCATCATTAGGCTGAAAAAGCAAAACAAACCCATCAGAGAGATAGCAAAAACATTAGGTGTGGCCAAATCAACTGTTTGGAACATTCTTAAAAAGAAAGAATACACCGGAGAGCTCAGCAACACCAAAAGACCCGGAGGACAACTGTGGTGGATGACAGAAGAATTATTTCCCTGCTGAAGAAAAACCCCTTCACAACAGTTGGCCCAATCAAGAACACTCTCCAGGAGGTAGGTGTATATGTGTCAAAGTCAACAATCAAGAGAAGACTTCACAAGAGTGAATATAGAGGGTTCACCACAAGATGTAAACCATTGGTGAGCCACAAAAACATTAAGACAAGATTAGAGTTGGCCAAACAACATCTAAAAAAGCCATTACATTTCTGAAACAACATCCTATGGACAGATGAGACAAAGATCAACTTGTACCAGAGTGATGGGAAGAGAAGAGTATGGAGAAGGAAAGGAACTGCTCATAATCCAAAACATACCACCTCATCAGTGAAGCATGGTGGTGGTAGTGTCATGGCGTGGGCATGTATGGCTGCCAATGGAACTGGTTCCCTTGTATTTATTGATGATGTGACTGCTGACAAAAGCAGCAGAATGAATTCAGAAATGTGTTGTGCAATATTATATGCTCATATTCAGTCAAATGCTTCAGAACTCATTGAACGGCAGTGCAGATGGACAATGACCCGAAGCATACTGCAAAAGCAACCAAAGAGTTTTTTAAGGCTAAAAAGTGGAATGTTATGCAATGGCCAAGTCAATCCCCTGACCTGAATCCAATTGAGCATGCATTCACTTGATGAAGACAAAACTGAAGGGAAAATGCCCCAAGAACAAGCAGGAACTGAAGACATTTGCAGTAGAGGCCTGGCAGAGCATCACCAGGGATGAAACACAGAATCTGGTGATGTCTATGCGTTCCAGACTTCAGGCTGTAATTGCCTGCAAAAGATTTGCAACAAAGTATTAAAAAGTGAAAGTTAGATTTAGGATTGTTTAGTTTGTCCCATTACTTTTGGCCCCTTAAAAAGTGGGAGACACACATATAGAAACCGTTGTAATTCCTACACCATTCACCTGATTTGGATGTAATTACCCTCAAATTAAATCTGAAAGTCTGCAGTTAATGCACATCTTGTTTGTTTCATTTCAAAGCCACTGTGGTGGTGAATAGAGGCCAAAATATGAAAATTCTGTGAATGTCCCAATATTTATACACCTGATTATTTTTATATATATATATATATATATATATATATATATATTATAATATAATGTGTTTTCCTATAAGCTGTAACTTTCTAATATTTCACAGAATGGTAGCTTGTTTGTTGTAATCTATTGGTCTAATATTACTTTATTGTTTTAGTGGTGTGAGAATATGAGTGTATTGTTGGATACCAGGTGTTTAGCCTAGCTCTCTGAGCAGTATATTGGATGGTACAATATGTGAGCAAAGCTGAAAAGTTTGGAGGCACAGAGTCATCGCTTTTCCTTCCTTACTGTGAAAAGAGAAATGCTCAGAAAGTGTTCATCTGAATGTATCCTTATATTTAAGTATTTCTAGTGAATTCAAATATATTTTCTTTGTCAGGCATTCTTTCTTACCTACCCCTCTCAATATTTCATGTAGGCTCAGTTGCGTGCATTCATCCCAGAGATGCTGAAGTACTCCACAGGACGAGGTAAACCAGGCTGGGGAAAGGAGAGCTGTAAACCTATCTGGTGGCCTGATGACATACCATGGGCTAATGTTCGCAGTGATGTCCGCACAGAAGAGCAGAAACAGAGGGTCAGTTTTGTACCTAATACACAATGTTTTACTTGGGAGTTAGATGAGCATCGGTAAATAAATCCCTGTGTAAGATCGATAATGTTCACTTTGCAATTTTAAATATTTTTCCTGTAAGTTTTTCAATTCGCCTAAGGATAAGTTCAGTCCTACATTGACTCTCTTTAGCCATTTGACTGTGCATAATACAGAAGGAGGTTCCATCTAAATACCAATAGAATAACAATTCTTTTACATTAGTGTGTGGCTTTTTCATGAATTTATTTTTATTTATTCCTTGATTGTGCTATATGTTTATGTGCCTATAAGGTTAGTGTATTAAATTTGTGTATTTATCTTCAAACTGTCCACCGATCTTTTTTAGGTATAGCGCTGGATTTTTATTTATTTTCTATTGTGTATACTTTTAGGGGTTGACGCCCCCTTTTTCCAGTTGCTATATCTGACAGCGCTTGGGTTTCTTTTGGTTGAGTGGTTATTCAAGAAAGGCTTCATGAATACTGGAAAAAAGGGTAGTATTTAATGTAACAAAAAAAAAAAAAAACACCAGTGCAGACATGAACATTTGAATTGTCAAACTTTGGTTAAAATAAATAAATAAATCACCATTCCCAGAAATGAATTTGCATTCTCTGCATGAGCACCATAAACTAGGTACCATTCCCAGAAATGAGTTTGCATTCTCTGCATGAGCACCATAAACTAGGGTGTAAAGTGACATTTGGCTCATGTAACACCTCCCATAGTACAGGAGACCACTGAGACTGAGCTGTACCATTTTTTATGGCACCATTTTACTAAAGCCAGATATGTCTAATTCAAATGACTGTGGCGATAATATTTATACACACACTTCTACCGGGTACACACTGGCCGACATTTCGGCCGTTCAATTGAACAGCCAATATATTGTGTGCTCGTAGGGTAGTGTGTACAGACTATATGTCTGTGAACAAAGTCGTTCACAGGCATATTGCGTCGGCTGTGCAGTACAGCTGATAGTTATATCTTCCAGCAGGACCCGCGGCCAGATGGCAGATGATGGTTGTTCAGTGTGTATGTACAACCATAATCTGCTGATATCTCTACATTATGACCTCTGCTGTTGATGCATGTCTTTATTGTGGACTTGGACTTAAATGTGTATTACCTTTTCTAACTCTGTAGACATGTAAAAGTCACACATCATATAATAAGTGGGAACTCCAGCACCAATAGTGTAAACTCTAGTATGTATGTGTGAGCTAGTGTTTGCTCAATTGAGCTATAGAAGACCAAAACGTAATAAAATCCAGGTTGTCTCCCATATCCAAATATTCCGAAATACGGACTTTTTTAGCATGTCTGAAACAGTGAAACCTCTTGCTTTTTGATGGTTTAAACTTTGTTTAAAGCACAAAATTATTAAAATAATTGTATTCAATTACCTTAAGGCTGTGTATATGAAGCATAAATTAATTTCATGTATGTAGACAAAGTTTTTGTTGCACAAATATTGAAAATATTGTATAAAATTACCTGCAGACTGTGTGTATAAGGTGTATATAAAACATAAATGCATTCTGTGTTTCTGTGATTTGGGTGCCATTCCCAAGATATTTCATTATGGTATGCAAATATTCCAAAATACGGAATAATCTGATATCCAAAATACCTCTGGTCCCAAGCATTTTGTATATGGGAGACTCAACCTGTATTACAATTGGCTAGTATAAAAAAATGAGGAAAGTGGAGTATATAGAAGTATAAAATTGGGATGTAATAAAATTATTAGTTTGTATTTCATATATTAATATTTATATATAAAACTAAACTCAACTTGGAAAATCTGCCATAGTAGTGAATGTTATGTCTGTGATTTCCTATGAACACTTCTGCTTATTATTTTGTAAATCATACATTTTATAATCAGAAATGATTTATTTCTTCTTCAGGGCCCATAGGGCTCCACAGGGGAGACAACCGGATGTAGGTGGGACCTGGGGGACAGGACACCAACAGCAAAGCTTTTCAATCCCAGGATGCTCCGGTCCTTCCCCCTATTCCCCGCCCACAACTCTGTTTCGTTGGTGTCCGGCAGGAGCTGGATCACCATTTTTAACAGTGGGGCTGCTTTACGCAGCCCAAGTTTATTTTTATGATTTATATTTATTTCTAAAATTTTAACGAGACAGTCCCTTGGATGTCTGCACTGCTGCTCCATCACACCTCCGCAGCGCCATGACACCAGCCTCGGCTACATACTCCCGGTGGGGCTCTGAGGGGGATTAGCTAGCAGGCTACCCGGACCCCACACTGCAGCCCGGAATCCAGGGAACAGGTAAGGCGGATCCCCCCCTGCGGGGACCCGCCTTTTTATGCAGTCTTGCCTTTGGTCTCAGGAGACAGACTGAGGCGCTGATGTGGACACTGGTGTGCCCACGACTCCACTACACCACCAGGGCATATATTATACTGGCGCAGAGGCATATTCTACAGGCCAGGGGAACCCGGTGGTTAACGTCAGCCAGGGGAAAAGATGCTCTCCTATACCCCGAGCTGCTCCTCTCTCGTCCTCCGCCCCATAAGAGACGTGCAGCAGCCATTTTCAGCACGCAGATCTCCGGGAACGCTGTGTCCAGTCTCCCTGTATACCTCTCCCAAGGGCCAGGTTATACAGCGCTATATACTACTAGCCAGTGCGGTCTGTGTAGTTGATTTAGAGCCCATTGCAGATATATACAGTGTTTTTCTGCGTTTTGTATGTGACTTGTGCTAGCGCTGATCTCTACTTTCTTTACTGTCAAGTTTATACCTTTCCCTTTATTCTACTTAACATGACATACTATGGGTTAGGGGGTTTATTGTACCTCACATCTCCCATAGATTTGACAGCGCTATCACATACTATATAGCGCGGTTGCTCACTACACTGTGCCATATTTCACACTGCACTCAGTCAGTTTCTATATTCCATTATCCCAGTGACTATGGCTGGCAGAGGAAAGAATAAGCAGGCTGATGCTGCTGCAAGCCCTGCTCAGCGGGCTTAGCTCCAGAGGACCTCATTCAGGATGATCTCTGTACTAATTGCTATACCGCCCCGGGCTCCTCAGCCCCAGTGTCCCCTCCTCAGGACCCACCTTGGGCTTGCTTTTCACAGGTACTGGCAAAAATTGCGGACTACCTAGCGGCCCATGTGGTAGCTCTCCCTATGGGATGGCCACAACCGGTGCCCCCTGCAAATCCTTTGCCTCCCCCATGGGTAGATGTACTATCCACATCAGTACAAAGTTTGGCGACTACCTCTAAAGTTATTTTCAGCAAATGCTGCAAAAAGAGAAGCATTTACCTAGTAAACCTACTAAGCATACTGTTATCTTCCCAGTTATCTGATCTGATATCCTGTGGGGAGGCAGAAGATGCAGACCTCTCTCACTCTGACAACTTGTCAGGAGATGAGGAGCCACCCTCTAAATTAAGTATACCTGCATTGGTGAGAGCTGTTAAGTCTATTCTTCAAATAGAAGAGGCGGAACCCACTCCTAAGACAAAACTGTTTAAACGAAAAAAGGTAGTTTTACCAGAGTTTCCTCACTCTGACTAGCTATCCTGATCACATGAGCGAGGCATGGAATATGCCAGGTAAAACTTTTCAATTACCAAAACGTTTTAAGTTCCTTTTACCCTCTCCCTGCCACTAATTGCACTAAATGGGAAGTGCCCCAAGAAGTGGATTCTCATGTAATTTGTGTATGGTCAAGAATGCTACCTTACCCATACATAATACAACCTCCTTGAAGGAAACTACAGATAGACTGATAGATGCTTGTCATAAATCGATATACTCTTACAGGAGCTATTACTCATCTTGCTAGGGCTATGGCCTGGGTGGCAAATGCCATTGAGAGTTGGGCATAGGCCCTGGAAAAATACATTTCCCTCTGATGCTTCAAGGGAACAGCTGTCCTACATATCTCACATTAGAGATGCAGCCTCCTATTTAGGTGAAGCAGCTATGGATACTGCTCATCTAGCCTCCAGGATATCTGCCACTTCAGTAGTGGCCCGCCGTATTGTCTGGCTCCATTCCTGTAAAGCAGATTCGGATTCTAAGAAGGCTCTGGAATATCTGCCTTATTCTGGAGATATCCTGTTTGGTCTGTAATTAGATTAAATTGTGACTACCTTGGCAGCTTCGAAGACACATTCTTGCCCTCTGCATATAACACACAGCCTCGGACATCATCCTTTCGACCTCAGGGGAAAACCAAAGGTCAGTCCTTTTCAAGACATCAGGCATCAACTAAGGCCTCCAAGCCTAGGGCTAAACAGACATCCCACTGCCAAATCTGAGGACAAGCCTACAGCCTGACTGGGCGGGCCTTTTCCTTGGGGCTCCCAGGGTGGGAGGCCAACTTCTTCAATTAGCCCAATTGTCAAACCACGTCAGATGCCTGGGTAAGAGAAGTGGTCTCCCACGGATACGCACTGTCATTCCTGTGGCGACCCCCCCAGCAGTTAGTTTGCACCGGACCCAAACAAGGACCTGCTGCTCCAAAAAGCCATTCAGTCCTTACCGAATTCAGGATAATTACTCGGGTCCCCGCCTCACAATGAGGCAAGAGTTGCTATTCTACCCTTTTCCTCGTTCAGAAGCCCAATGGGTCTCATTGGCCTATCCTCAACCTCAAATCTCTGAACAAATTTATCGGGGTAACCAGGTTTCGTATGGAAACCCTCCACGCTGTTATAATGACTATGGAACCTGGGGATTTTACGGTGACTCTGGACATCCAAGACGCTTACCTAAATGTACCTATAGAGCCCTCTCATCAACAATATCTCCGGTTTGTTATACTACAGCAACATTACCAATTTCAGGCTCTGTCGTTTGGACTCTCTACGGCCCCTCGGGTCTTTACCAAAATCATGGCAATTATGGCGGCCTCTCTTCGTCGTCAAGGGATCAGACTGCTCCCATACTTGGACGATCTCTTGCTGTTGACCAGCTCCCCAGAGATTCTTAACTGCCATTTACAGGTAACCTTTGCCTTTCTACAAATGCATGGTTGGCTGATCAACTGGAAAAAGTCTTCACTGACACCCTCTCAAAAGATGGTGCATTTGGGGATCTTCCTAACAGCAGACAATATTTCAGCAATACAGCACAGAGTCACCAACTGCTCCACAAGCGCCGAGTGTCAATTTACTCTGCAATGCAGGCCTTGGGATCAATGATGTCCACCTTCGACATGTTGGAGGGGCCTGGAGTGAAACTGGTCGAACTCCAACACCTGATCCTCTCCAGGTGGAACGGGCTACCCCATCTGTTCAGATCCCAGATGATGAGCCTCCCCCCAGAGGTTCGCCTATCACTAGCCTGGTGGCTACAATCATCCCATTTGGACAAATGTTGCCCCTTTTGGATCCCGGACTGGGCTCTCCTCATCACGGACGCAAGCCTCCGAAGGAGGGCGCATTAACCAGCCAGCACGCCTTCCAGGGCCGATGGACCCCAGTCAAGGCAATGTTGCCAATCAATGACTTGGAACTTCGAGCCATCTACAGAGCTCTCACTCTGGCTCAGGACATTCTGAAGAACAGGCCAGTACAAGTACAGTCCAACAACGCCACGGCAGTGGCCTACCTCAATCACTAAGGGGGCACTCAGTCAGTTAGTGATAACAGAAGTGTCCCCCATTCTCACATGGGCCAAACGCAATCTCCCAGCTATCTCCGCAGTGTTCATCCCGGGGATTCTCAATTGCGAAGCGGATCTCCTAAGCCGTCATGATGTGCATGCAGGAGAATGGTTTCTACATCCAGAAGTCTGTCAGCTTTCTGGTGGACACATGAGGTCTACCAGACGTGGATCTCATGGCCTCAAGACACAACAACAAATTTCCAGTTTATGGAGCCAGGACAAGGGATTCCGACGTAACCTTAATAAATGGAACTTCCATTTGGCATATCTGTTCCCTGCAAGATCCCTGCTTCCACCGGGCCTTCGAAAGTTCAGACAGGAGGGGAACAGTCCTGTTAATAGCGCTGGCTTGGCCCAGACGCCATTGGTACTCCGATCTTCAGTCTCTCCCATAGACTTTCCTCTTCAACTTCCTCTATGAGTAGACCTGTTGTCTCAGGGTCCATGTCTACATCCGGACCTAGTCCGTCTGTCTTAACGGCTAAGGATTTCTCCAGCTCTGTGGTCCAGACCATGCTCAGAGCACGTAAACCGGCCTCAATTAGAATTTACCACAGAATATGGCATACATATTGCCTCATTCTACTCTACTGTGGATCCCTCGTGGGCAGCCTGGGTAGTGCCTCGGCTGAACAGTTGTGCAAGGCGGCCACGTGATCTTCTGTCCACACCTCTTTTAGGTTTTATGCCTTTGATGCATTTGACGACTCCAGGATGCTTCTTTCGGGCGTAGGGTTCTCCTATCGGCTCAGGAACATTCCCGCCCTTGAACAACTGCTTTGGGACATCCCCATTGTCTCCCCTGTGGAGCCCTATGGACCCTGAAGAAGAAAAGGAGAGTCATGGTAAATCTTACCCTTGTTAACTCTTTCTTCGAAGTCCATAAGGTCCACCCGCCCTCACACACCTGGCTTCTAGGGGTTTCTTCTCTTGATCACTTGTTTCCTTCTGTGTGTGTGTGATTCTTCAGTGTACCAGTCTTCCTTCTCTCTTATCCTGCTCCTGCCTTGGGCTTGTTAATAAAACTGAGTTGCCCACAGGATGTGGGCGAGGTATAGGGGGAAGCACCGAAGCATCCTGAGATTTGAAAAGCTTTGATGTTTGTGTCCGGTCCTCCCAGGTCCCACCTACACCCCATTGTCTCCCCTTTGGACCCTATGGACTTCGAAGAAAGAGAGTTAACAAGGGTAAGTTTAACCATAACTCTTCTTTTCTGAATTAGTTTTAAAATATTTACGGGCCAACCACTACTTTGTGCTGAGTATGTTACAATAATGGACCAACATGGTATTTGTTCATAAATTGCACATACTGTACACCAAAAATAAATAACCTACCCTTACTGCAGGTTTCTTGGACGCAAGCATTGAGAACAATAGTAAAGAACTGTTACAAACAACATGGAAGAGAAGATCTTTTGTATGCATTCGAGGATCAGCAGACGCATCATGTGGCAACAACACATAGCATAGCACATCTCGTGCCCTCACAGACTGTGGTGCAGACTATCAGCAACCCAGATGGTACAGTGTCCCTAATTCAGGTTTGTTAGTGTCTAATCTTAGTGTGAATCCTACTGGAGGGTCTATCACAATTGTGTTCTGTAGTTACCCCATTTTTCATTTACCAAAGATGTTAACACTAATGTCTTATTGCGTAACTTTTATTTTTGTCTTTTCTGTTGCTGTTAAAATTTCTTTTGGATAAAGCCTCCTTGTGTAGGATTTAATGTTTACATTTTTTTTTTTCTGGTTGGTTATTTTACTCTAGTTTAAAATTTCTATTTTTTTCATATGCATCCCAGGTTTGTATTTGCAGCTGCTACCTTGTACTGTGCTTTGAAACACCAATTTATTTCAACAGTATTCTTGAGTACTTTTCCACCTGTGTTTTCCCCAGTTGTTTTCTGTTTAGTATGTAAGATGCTAAGTTGTTACCATGGTCTAGGGCAAAACCCTATTTTAATTGCATTAAACTTCATCTTTTATTTCACATCCCAGTTTTGTCAATTTTCCTATAGTAGTTTGTTTTGGAAAAAGATCATAAGATGAATACTTTGTTTATCACAGGTTGGTACAGGAGCCACAGTTGCCACCCTTGCAGATGCATCAGAGCTACCAACTACAGTAACTGTTGCACAAGTGAATTATTCTACAGTTAGTGATGGCGAGGTAAGACATGAGTATGCAGAAATTAAGCATACTGTAGATGAGGGATTATTAGTTTGAGTACTGCTGTATTCATGTTATTTAGAATATGGAGTTCTCCATTTGAATTGGACATGTAAGCCATGATAATAATCCTTCTGAGATCATATGACTGGTTCTTCTCACTTCTGCTCAACTCCAATGTAAACCATTGACTATTACTGTTCCATAAGGGTGCAATCTGTATATATTACCAGCGGTTATTAGTTGATTAATTTTACTATAAGTGCCAAAAGTCATGGGTTAAATGCCTAGTATCATATAGGACCCCCTCTAGTCCAGAGAAGTGCAGCAACTCGACGTGGCATAGACCCCACAAGTAGACAGAAAACCTCTGTGGAGCTGTTGACCCATGCCGTCTGAATATCTTCCCACAGTTCCCTGATATTTACAGTTGCAGGTTCTTGGATGCAAATGGACTTCTGCACCACGCCCAAAAATACACTATTTGGTTCATGTTGGTCGAACGTGGTGGCCACACCATTCGTCGGAACTCAACAGAATGCTCCTCGAACCAATTCTGAACAACTTGGGTCGATGACTCCGGTGCATTATCCTGCTGGAATATTTCACATTGGGTTCACGAAGTCCATGAAGCCCTGCAAATGGTCATCAAGCAATGCACCGTAGCGGTTAATGTTCAATGACTTGTGAAGACTGACCTTGTTGATGATAACTGGGGTCCATGGCCTCATGGAGTCTACGCCACACCCAAATCCTACCTCCAGCCCTAAACAACTTGAACCATGTCAATTGGACCATGCCACATGTTGCTAGTCATTCAGGGTCCAATTAACGACGTTACGAGCCCAGGTGAGGCGCAGTGTCTTAGTGTTAGCAGGGGCAGTCTGGTGGGTCTTCTACTCCTATATTACTTGGAAGCTAAAGAATGCTGCACTCACCTGGTGGATTATATGTGTCTGGTACCACCTACATTGAATGTGGATGTGATTTGAGCCATTGTCGCTTATCAGTTACAAAGGACAATTCTGGCCAGATGCCGCAGGTCATGATATTTAAGCACCCGTTGGCCACTGCTCTGTCCATGGTGGGTGGTAATGCCTTCCATGAGGTATTCCCGGTACACACATGACACAAGAAATCTATAAATGTTGAAAGTCTGCACATCTCCAGAAATTGAATGTTTCATCCGTCGGGTACACACTATCATGCCCCATTCATACTCTGATAACTCACTTTGCCTTGCCATGAGCAGCCTAGCCAGTGTTCAACCTGACTCCCGAGATGTCAGATTTCAGCTGATGCAGGTCTGGACATTTCCAAGATGTCATAGTACGGTGACGCCACCTACCATTACCTTTATAAACTACTGTCTCATGACTTTTGGCACTCCAGTGTAGTTTCAGAGAATCCCATTGTCTGGGCATAATTTGCTTTTTGTGAGCAACACTTGGACATTTGAATCTATGACAATACAGATGTGTCCTCCTATATTCTATTTGTACCATACGGCGTAAGATGTCTGGCGCGACTTAGACGCTCCACACCGGTTGCTATTTTTATGATATATTTGTAATTTCTTTTATTCAGTTTGTATCATCATTTCTTTATGCTATTGAAATAATCTTCGCAATAAAGTCCAGTTTGCTACTGATCACTGGGGAAAGTGGTGATTAATTGTACCTGTAGCGCTAGTGTTACTATACTCTAATTCTGACCTTATATCTTTTGTGGTAAGGGATACCCCCTTTTTTAGTGACCACCAGGTGCTACTTATTGGGTGTGCGCACAGCGACCCACCACCTATCTTTGTTTACCATTATACGTCTCAGCAGTGTCTGTAAAACCTATAGGTAAGCTAATGTGAGTCCTTGACCTCCTTAGGTAGAACAGAATTGGGCAACACTTCAGGGTGGAGAAATGACCATCCAGACTACACAAGCATCTGAAGCCACTCAAGCTGTTGCATCCCTAGCAGAAGCTGCAGTTGCTGCATCACATGAAATTGCACCTGGAGCTACGGTGACCATGGCACTTAACAGGTAGTTACCTATACTGAAGAGTCTCTGATGTATATTTTTTTGTGTTATTGCACAGGTCTCCTGTTTTAATAATATCAGTTTCAAGTACTAAAATGCCACTTGTGGAATATGGTTTCTACAAAAATATGCCATAGGTTCCATTTGGTGTTTACTATGAGTAATTCATAGATCTGTCCACATTTTAATGTTTATCTTTTTTTCACACTAGTTTAGTTTTTTTACCTGTGTTTTTATATTTTCATAGAGACAAAAGTACTTTGGATCAAATTCCACAGAGCATGCAGAAAAACATCAGTTTAAAATTAGGACATTTATTGTACAGTTTATTTGGAATGAATGCAGTGTTTTCCAGTTGTATCACCAGAGGGTGCTAGAAGGGAAGTTACCAGCTATCTTATGGCTATGTGACTGCCTTATTTTGCACACATGGAAGTTTTTCCCTTATGTCCAGACGTTTTTAGTACTACTTTAAATATTCAGTGGCATCTCATTTGCAATATGTTTGGCTTCTTTTAGTGCCATTTAAATATGTGTTGTGATGCAAAATATATTACAAAATTCAAATGAAATATATTACATTCTAATCTTTGTACATCATTTTACATTGCCCTTCCTTTTCATTCTGTTTATTTCAGTCGGTACATACAATACATGTCAAATAGATATAATTGCTGTCTAAATAAAAGAATCCTCAATTACCAACCTACACATGATCTTGCTGAAGCAGGAGTCTGGCATATGATGCACTCATGTCATCAAGGTCTTGTTCTGTTCTCCGTTATCATTTAACAGTGAGCAGTCAGAGTCTCTTTTGGTCTGAGGCCTTGATATTAGAGAGTATGAATGAGGAGTCTGTCCATTTCCACTCATGATCTGAGAGCAGGTATGGGTGAATTTCCATAAAGTTAAAAGTTTATCCAAAATGTTACTTACCCCAGGTTAGGTGCTCAACTTGCTCTGGTATGTCTTCCGAGCCTGGCTTTACATGCAGGCACATGTTCATCAACCATGAACAGTGCAAGACCACAGCAGACATTTTTGGGTAGAGTTGTCCCTTCAAGTGGTCCTGTCAAGTAAAAATAGTAGAATCATCAATTTTGTTGGTTGCATCAGATTGCAGCCTTTCAGTGTGCTAGGAGCAGTAATCACTGAGGCACTGCCTGACTAATATTCATGAGCTACTGGTTCCAAGTGAATTGACAGGCTGCACTTTCATGAATATTACTTCAAAATGTCTGTCTTGTAGGTGATTGGGACAGAATCTGTATGAAATAACGACGGCTGAATAGCCGTCTGTTCTCATACCGATGCCGGAAGCCCGATGAAGCCATATCCCGATAAGGGCACGTAATGTAACTACATCCTGATTGGGACACTTCACTATCTTAATGTGCTGCAGCAGAGGTATTCAAATAACATAATAAGGTTTTCATGATGGGACGGAGGAACACAAACTACTATGCGTTAAAAACGCTGCCAAAAGTAGAAAGTTCCCTAAAGAACAGAAAAAAATAAATTAGTCTGCACTTGGAGTAGTAACTGAACTTAAATTGTTCCCACATAATATAATCTGGTCATCAAGGTTGAATTACCAGGTTTATGGGTTGAGATCCAATGAGATCATCGGCTGTCATATTTTTAGTCCTTGACCTGTGACCGCACTAAACGAATAAAAATGTGTGTCCCAGGGACTCCTCACTTAATGGGGATCCTACTCCACAGTTTCTGGGTCCCATTATAATTTATGCTTTTGAGCTCTCCATATGCCATGAGACCAGCCAACATGCCCTACACATACTGTACACTATGGAAAGTCAGTCATATTTCAGTACAGATAGTTTTATACAGGTTGAGTTTCCCATATCCAAAATGCTTGGGACCAGGGTATTTTGGACATCGGATTTTTCCGTGTTTTGGAATATATGCATACCATAATGAGATATATTGGGAATGGGACACAAAACTTATACACACAGCCTGCAGGTAAGTTTATACAATACTTTTAACAATTTGTGCCTTACACAAAGTTTGTGTACATTGAACCATCCCTGTGGCCCTTACATAGAAGAACAGTCAGACCTTCTATGAATCAAAATTCATGCAAAGTTGCTCTTGGAAAAAAAAATGAGGAGCTTTTATCAACAAAAAAGTAAATAAATGGGCAATATTAACATATTATATGTGGTTTGGAACATCCAGTGATTTAAATATCTGATTGCCTTATTTAATGTGATCTGCTAAAAGTCCTTTAATATACAGGGCACCATGTTATTGGATGTGAGCTGATCATGTCTGCATTTACTGTCTCATAATGCCTTCCACCCAGTACAGTCCACTGCTTTAAGCTGCTGAAATGTGTGGGTTACATTTTCCTTTTGTGTTTGTTTTGAATATAAAGAAGTGGGTGGTTTGATTTCTTAGCTGCAATGGCAGCCTGGTGAGAGCTATTTCTCCTAATAAAAGTTGATGTTGGCATCAAACTCTTAGATGCGTTAGCCCTTGATAAGGATGGGCTTCTATATATTCTCTAAATACTTAATTATCACTATGACTCTCAGGTCATTTAATGCTGTAGCTGCTGCCAAAACGTTCTGTTACATTTAATTATTACAAAATGATCACAAAACAGATCTTCCTGTAAGTCTGCAATATATGGCAACAGCTATCACCAGTCAGCTGCATTTTTGGATGGATACCTTCCAGCTATCTATGTTGTTCTATTCTGTTGAGCCCCGTACACCGCAATATTAGACAGCTTGGTCTGCCTCGGCCATATTAGTAGTATATTAGTGAATAAAAAATGACCCGCTTTAATGTACACATGCACACTGATTCTGATACACATTTAGGTTGCTAGTCCTGAACAATCACATGTCAGAACTGGCATACAATTGTGGTTTTGGATGATGTCCTCAATCTTTGCCCAATTATGTGCGATCTGAGTGCTTAACGGCTGGTTCTTTCTGATTTTCTCACACACATCGGATTATTGGACACACAGTTGTCCTTCGGGCACTTCATTTGAGTGACTAGGATTGGATCATTATTATTTTTTTGTATGAGCACCTTTACTTTTATAACTCACTAACCCATAGTTGTGTTTTAATTATATAATTGTGCTATATGCAAAATGAGCCTGGTGCACATATGTTCTTTTTGCCCACTGAAACCTACCTGCAGTGTCATTTGAGATCAGTATTGCTGTTCTAGAGCCTTGGCCTTAATACAGTATTCTTCTAGTGGTTGCTGACCTGCAACTTCTGCAATTCTGGGAGTTCCTTCTTTAGTTTGTGGAAGCTGTAGTTTAGTAAAATGTAAAGAATCATGCAACAAAGACCGTTTGCTCTAGAACATGTATCCTGCCTGTTTATTTTATATTTGTATTTTTTGTTTTTTTCCATGTTGCTTGTCAAACTACAGTGAAGCAGCGGCTCATGCAGTCGCTACCTTGGCAGAAGCCACACTACAAGGAGGAGGACAGATTGTTTTGTCCGGAGAGACTGCAGCAGCGGTTGGAGCATTGACTGGAGTTCAGGATGCTAATGGTAGGAGACCTCTGTACTGTGCAGTATTTGGATACACCAGTCTCCATGATATAACCTTGTTCATGCCTTTTCTTTGAGCAGCATATACAGTTATGTACACCACTTCCAAACTTTTGGTCCTGTTAGACTATGCCAGATGTGTAAATAGGAGACTAGTCTCATCTGTTCTGGGCTATGTATTAAATTACTATCTTCTATGTCAAGCATGTATAAATGTTGCCCAGACACATTGAAATGTATTTTTTGTGTCTATTGTTAAATTCTCCACATGCACAAGTTGGTCTTTCTATATTTTTGTTAAATTTACTAGGGTGATTCGTTTATCCCCGCTGATATTATAATTAGTAACTGCATAATTCTCACAGGGACATAACTAGAAATTATTTTCACTAAATCTTTTGAGTAAATAGCCATAAATATGTACCAGTTCTGTTTTCTATGTTCTATGCTGCAACCAGCATAAGTTTTCACCAGTGACCCCCGCAAGAGGAGATGGTCTTCACTGCTGTGCTGCACAGGTAGCTCTTCCCCAGGTAAGCACCAGTCGGGACAAGGAAGGAATGAGCGGAATACAAGGCTATTTGAAGGAGCCCAAGGTGTAATCAAACTATCTGATTAAGGCAGCCGGCAGGATGTTAGCGATGATAAGTCCAGTAACATGCCAAGGTTAGGATTGGAGAGGTCAAAATGGTCCAGGTCAGTCACAGAAACTTTCATATAAGCAGTAGCAGGTTCAGGCACTGATTGTGTTCGCTTCCTATCCCCACAGCCTGCAGGAGATTGGCTGTGGCTAGGAAGTGAGCAGAGAGCAGGGATTGTTCCGAAAGCTTAAGCAGACCAGAAGCAAAAGCTAAATAAACTGCACATGCTGTAGCTCAACTGGCTGGAGCTTTGGTCTAAAGTTCACAGTGCACAAGGGGCTGTGTTCTGCTGCATACCCCAGTGTTTTAAACCTGTGGGACCATAATACCGTGCTTTTAAGTTAAGGTTAGTCTGTGGTTAAGGGTTAGGGTTACTTGGCAAATTCAAATTCTGTCTGCATCCTGACCGCCGAGATCCTGTTCTCAACCCAGAGATGTGATCTGTTTTTGATGTGAAAGGCATAGCCAGTGCTGGTGACTGCCAATCATAAAATATGTGGACAAACAGAAGCACAACCCTGTCCACCATCACATAACTGACCCTAAGGATGACAGGTGAGCACAACTTAGTTTAATATTTCTTTTGAATTTCTCAATAAGATTATTTTGGCACAGGGGTGCCATGAACAGAATGCTGATACTCTAGAGTGCTGGGATTCAAGAACGTTTGGGAACCACTGCTGCATAATGTACACAATGAATACTAGGTTACACAATGGTGTGTGTGTGTGCGTGTGTATGTGTGTGTGTGTGTGTATATATATATATATATGTGTGTGTGTGTATGTACTGTATATGTATGTGTGTGTACGTACGTACAGGTTGAGTATCCCACATTCAAAATGCTTGGGACCATGGGTATTTTGGATATCGGAATATTCCGTATTTCGGAATAATTGCATACCATAATTAAATATTTTGGGTATGGGACCAAAATCTAAACACACAATGCATTTATGTTTCATATACACATTACATACAACCTGCAGGTAATTGTATAAAATATTTTCAATAAGTTTGTGGGTCAAACAAAGTTTGTGTACATACATGAAATTCATTTGTTTCATATACACCTTATACACAAAGCCTAAAAGGTATTATATACTTAATTTTAATAATTTTGTGCCTTAAACAAAGTTTGTGTACATTGAACCATCAAAAAGCAAAGGTTTCACTATCTCAGTCATGCTAAAAAAAAATTCTGTCATTTGAAATATTTGGATATGGGAGACTCAACCTGTATATGCATGTGTTTGTATGTATGTGTGTATATATGTATAAGTATATATAAAAAAAAAAAAATATATATATATATATATATATATATATATGTGAGAAAGAGAGAATCACCCCTCCACGGTGCCGCGACACCAGCCCCGGGCTAGGTATTCCTGGCGGGGCCCCGGGGGGACCTAGCTAGCAGGGCTCCCCAGACTGCAGCTGGGACTCAAGGGGACAGGTAAGGCGGATCCCCGCTTGCGAGGACCAGCGTCTATGCGCAGTCTTGCCTCCGGTTTCAGGAGACAGACCGGAGGCGCTGAAGTGGACACAGGTTCGTCCATGACTCCACTAGACCACCAGGGTATTACAATACTGGCGCAGGGCACAGATTAAGGCCAGGGACCAGTGATTGATGTCAGCATAGGGGAGAAGGACCTCTCAGTGTAGCCCTTCCCCTGCCATGGGCACCATTCCACTGCAGTCTTGCCACCCCTGAGCTGTTCCTCCCTCGCCCTCTGTCCCCTCTGAGACTCACGTTAGCCATTTTCTGCATTCAGGTCTTTGGGTACACTGTGTTTGGTCTCCCTGTATACCTCTCCCAAAGGCCAGGTTATACAGCGCTATTTCCTACCAGCTACTGCGGTCTTTGTAGTTGAATTTAGTGCCCTCTGCAATTTTATATTATATACTCTGCAATGTATGTGACTTGTGCTAGTGCTGCTGTCTGTTTATTTTTCTTAAACTGTCAGCTTATACCTTTCCCTTTCTTTCATTCTAACCCTGGAATACTGAGGTATAAGGGTTTTATTATACCTCACATCTACCTGTATTTATGAGGGCTATCACATACTGTATATCTGTTGCGCACTACACTGTGCCATATTGTACATATATCTGGGTTGCTCACTGCACTGAGCCAGATTGTGTGCTACAATTATCTTTGCAGCTATGTTTAGCAAAGGCAAGAAGAACAAGCAGTCTTCTGCTCCCATTCTGGTGTCTTGTAAGTCCTGTTTAGCAGGCTTGACTTCAGAGGATCTAATTCGTGATGGTCTATGTGCATCTTGTGATGACACCTGACCCCTCAGCCCCGGCATCCTCTCCTCAGGACCCCCCCCCCCCCTGGGCTTCCTATTCACAGGTGTTGGCAAAAATTGTGGACCACCTAGCGGTCCCTGTGGTAGCTCTCCCTATGAGATGGCCACAGCAGGTACTCCCTGCGAATAATGGGTAGACTTACTTTCTACCTCAGTGCAGAGTCTAGCAGCTACCTCTACAGCCTTTCAACAAATTCTGCAAAAGGAGAGACCCTAACCTAGTAAACCTACTAAGCATGCTGTGTTATCTTATCAGTCCACCCAGCTGTCAGATTCTGAGTTATCATATGGGGAGGCAGAAGACGCAGACCTCTCTGAGAGAAGAGGAGCCCCCCCTCTAAATTGAATATACTAGCACTTGTAAGAGCTGTTAAATCTATTCTTCAAATAGAAGAGACAGAGCCAACTCCTAGGGCAAAAGAGCCACTATTTAAGCGACAGAAGATAGTTTTGCCAGTTTCCTCACTCAGATCAGCTATCTGATCATATGTGTGAAGCATGGAATATACCAAGTAAAAATTTTCAGCTGCCTAAATGCTTGATTTCCTATTACCCTCTTCCAGCTACTGATTGCCCTAAATGGGAAGTTCCCTCTGCAGTGTATTCCCACGTGACATGCCTAGTTAAGAACGCTGCCTTACCTATTTACACTGCATGCTTCCAGGGAACAGCTGTCATACATATCTCACATTAGAGATGCAGCCTGCTATTTAGGGGAGATGGTTTTGGATACTTTCCTCCTAGCTTCCAAGGCATCTGCTACTTCCGTGGTAGCCCGCCGTATTGTTTATCTTCGCTCATGGAAAGCTGATTCGGACTCTAAAAAGGCTTTGGAGTCTCTGCCTTATTCTGGGGAGACCCTGTTTGGCCCAGAATTGGACAAGATTGTGACTACCTTGGCAGCTTCCAAGATGGCGTTCCTGCCTTCTGCATCTACTACGAAGCCTCGATGTCATCCTTTTGTCCCCAAGGAAAGGCTAAAGGTCAGTCCCGGCATCCACAAAGTCCTCCAAACGTAGGACCAAACATACCGGGGCTACTAGATATCCACCTACTAAATCTGAAGACACTCCCTTAGCCAGACGGAGTGGGCCTGTCCCTGGGGGCACCCAGGGTGGGAGGCCAACTTCTTCAGGTCGACCAGTTCTGGCGTCAGACCACCTCAGACGCCTGGGTAAGTGAAGTGGTGTCCCACGGATACGCCCTCATTCCTGAGGCGCCCCCCCCAGCAGTTCTTATGCAAAAAACCTCCATCGGACCCAAGCAAAGCCCTGCTCCTCCAGAAGGCCATTCAGGGGAACAGCTATTATTCTACCCTTTTCTTTGTTCAGAAGCCCAATGGGTCTCATCGACCTATCAACCTCAAGTCTCTGAACAAATTTATCAGAGTGCCGAGGTTTCTTATGGCAACCTTCCGCTCTATTGTCCTGGCCATAGGCAAGCGCACGGGGGGTTTCTGTCTGCCTGGAAACCCCCTCCCCAGCCCACACCATGACCACTATAGAAATAGTAATATAATAGATTGTTACTAGTGCTGCATGTTCTTCTCAGTATCGCAAATGAAATAATTAGTACCACCTGTGGATCTTTTAACATGTATCAGCCAGTAATAAATAACCTGTGCACCAACTAGAAGATCTGGAAAACATGCACTGTTAGAGATGCACTGCTATAGGCTCTCCTGCTGCTCCTCCAGGTTCCCGGACTTGCTCCAATACTCTGGAATGGTGCTCACATCTAAAATAAATACGTTCAGCTCAGGCAGGATGCCTACTGCTGCATCTAATGGCTTACTGTGATCTCTGGTCCTGTATATGCTGGATTTATTACACACAATACACTTTGTATGACGCTTATTAAAGCTGGTTAAGTACTAATTCTGCCCTCTTCATTGACAGGCCACACTCACTGTAAAATTTAGCATTTGGAAACCCCCCTCTGGAAATCCTGCGTTTGCCACTGCTGGCTATGGAGCCTGGGGACTTTGTCATCTTTGGATATTCAGGATGCTTACCTACATGTTCCTATAGCGCCTTCTCATCAGCAGTATCTCAAGTTTGCTGTCCTACAGCAACATTACCAATTTCAAGCACTGCCTTTTGGGCTTTCTACAGCTCCTCGGGTCTTTACCAAGATCATGGCAGTTATGGCGGCCTATCTTCGTCATCAGGGAATCAGACTGCTCCCATGCTTGGACGATCTCTTGCTCTTTGCAAGCTCCCCAGAAATTCTTCACCGCCATCTACAAGTAACCATTGCCGTTCTACAAACACAATCTTTGGGGGGTGTATAGGTTATCTTTTTTTACAGGGCTTTGGTTCAGCAAGGACATGAGCTGACCAAGTGGCAAATGTCATTCAACCTAAGATTTTGCCAAGGCCTTAACAAGGCGCTTTAACCGGCATTCTCTGACCAAAGTGCCTGGCGTGCGGCTTTTAGCGCCGTGCTAAGCAGAAAAACAGCTGCGCGCCTGGCACTTTGGTCAGCTTTCTCATCGCATCCCCAGGAGGGTGAGAGAAAAAAATACTTAGCCCGCCCATACAGTGCACTGAATTCAATAGCTCCGGGAGCTCGCTCCCGGCACTGTTCAATTCGCATTGCATTGAATCGCCAGCTATGTTAGAAAAAAAGACTACTGGATGTAGGGGGGGATATGTAGGGATGGGAGCTTCAGTCCAGTTAATTAAGTGCTTTCTCCAAGTACCCAGACTCTAAACCCAGAGTAAGCAGTGTCCTCCTAGGTGGATTAAAAGAAACCGATTTTACATTAGATACATAAAAAGCCTGCATTTATGTAAATGCATCTTAAATACAGTTGTATATACCGGGTTATTAGAGTACCAAGTTGATTGGTCCATGTCCAAAATGTATCCATAAGTATGTGGGAAAATGAAAAGAATGCAGCTGTTTCCCAAAGAACCTCCCCAGCAGTTAAAGTGTACACTGATCCTACAGAAGCCTTGCAGTTTGCTTGCTCTGTGTTGCTCTGCTAAACCATAGTTATATAATGGTTATTGGGGATGAGTTTAAATTCTGAATTGCTTTTTATTTTAAGAGGGCATTGCCTGCAGAATATAGAAAAGGCAAACCTTGTAACATTTATACAAATTATAAAGGTATGGCAAACTAGAAATGTTTTGTTACAGTGCATCATTTTGTCTCAAGAGCTGGATCAGCCCTGCTAATGATTATTCCTTCTCTGCCTATCAACCCACACTAAATATAGTTCTCAAAGCAGATCAGTGAACAGCACTCTGCTGCCTCTGTGGGTGATGCTACTGATAAAAGGAAAAAAAGCTGGAATATAACAGTGCTGAAGTTTGGTGCAATTTAAATCAGTTGAACTATTGTGACTTCATAATTGTTAAAAAAAAAAAAAAAAAATCATAAAAATGTGACTCAGATTATGATGAAACTAGACAATTTAATTGCACATATAATAAAGTGTAACATTTGTAAAATATGTATATAAAAACATTTTAAAACCGCATAGGGAGCGACACTGGTAAGATGTTAAAAGGAATGTAAGACCCAGTGAGTGTGTCCACTATTGATGATGTCCACTCGAGTGATTCTCAGTTGCGGTAAACCACACAGGCAACCTTGAAAACAGTGATATGTGAGGTGGCAAGTAGGACAGATGTTCATGTATAGGTGATTGTCCAGCATGTATCAAAGGGGATATTACCAGTCCCCTCTGGGGTGATGGTGTCCCATAAGCAAAAAATCCTTCGTGTTTGCAGCGGTTTCCGTATCCATTTGTTCTTGACCGGGATAAGTCCCAAATTCACTGGACCAGCCATAGCCCTGTTTCCAGTGTGCTATGCATTTTCCTGTAGCAACACTACAGCTTCAATAGAGGTACATTGAATATCTCCAAAAAGGCTGCTTTCTTACCTAAACTAGTTTAGTTTAAGCATGTTCACCTAAACACAATTAGAGAATCAGATGGTCAAATTACTACACATAAATATTTAAAATGTAACGAGGCAATCCTTTCTCTTGTTTATAATCCTTAATTCCTTTTTCTTTATTTATATATATATTTTCTTCTTCAGGGTCCATAGGATCTACCTTGGGGTATGTAGTTGGAGTGATCCATTGCAACAAACAGCTTACAGCTTTGAAACTCCCAGCATGCATAGGTCCTCCTCCCTATATACCCCGCCCCCAGTCACAGGCATTCAATTTTTTGGTTTGGTGCGCGGCAAGTATCCAGACACAGTTTTAACAGCGGGTCTGCCTAGGCAGTCCCAGGCCTTTCTTTTTTTTTCTTTTTTCATTTGCCTTTAGTTTTTTGAAACTTCTGGGTTTAGCGGTATTAGGCGCCGAATGCGACGCATGTACTGTGACTCCTACCGATGCTGTAACGCCAGTACCGCTATATGCTTAGGTTATTTCATCGTTGCAAGGGGGGCTCAGCTAGTGACATCGCTGGGGTCCAGATTGCGATTGGATTCACAGAGATGGCAGGTAAGATGATTCCTCATGGAGGAAACATGCGCGAAGCAGTCCAGGCCTCCAGTGTAGGAGACGCATCGGAAGCAGTTGTGGGTGAAGGTCTCGTTTAACATGTCCTCACTAAGGCGGCTGGAGCCATATAGTCTGTCGCCGTGGATGGGTTGCAGACTCACTAGAGCGCACTAGGTAGCGTCTACTACTGTGAGGCCAGCGTACCCGTGCCGTCAAAATCGCAGCTTAGGGGAGATGGGCGCTCCCCCGGCCGCTCCTCCCCCAACCCAGACGCAACTTCCAGTTGCGGATTCCTGTGTCTGGTTTGCTACTTCTGACCATTTCGTGTGTGAGACGCTCACAGTTCACCTTGGGTGCGCTGCTGAAAGTTGTTGGTCTCAGAGGTTAGGTTTGTCTCCCTGTATACCTCTCCCCTGGGCCCGGTATATAGCACTCTATATCCTACCAATACCCCTGCAGGGCTGGTCAGTTGATTCAGACTCTGAATGCATTAGCATTTGATTATATTTGTGCATTGTATGTGACTGTAATGCTAGCTGCTGTGTTTATACTGCCTTTTTGTTTTCAAAATTGTCAGATATAGCTATCGCTGTGTTTCTCCTCATCCCTCTGAAGGTGTGTGAGGTTTTTCATTGTTAAGTCACATTGCATTTATACTTTATCCTTATCATGTTACAAATTGCCATGTCTAAAGGTAAAGGAGAGAAGGATGTGCCTCTTGTGCTGAAGTCATGTAAATCCTGTTTGGCAGGCCTGTCTGAGCAGGATTTTGTGCAAGATGAGTTGTGTAGTGTCTGTTGTAAACAGCCACCTTTTTTTATCTTGTACACCTGCTCCAGCACAAGAACCATCCTGGGTGGCCTCTTGGTCTCAGGTTTTGTCGCATTTGGTGGACAGGGCCGCAGCATCGTGTGCTCTTGCTACGATACTGCCTCCTGCTATGGGGTACCCACAGCATTTGCATCCTTCTATGTATATGTCCCACATGAATCCCTGTTGGTTTGATTCTTCTGCTCACTCTAGTCGGTGTATGCTGCCGTCTATTGCCCCTCAACAGGTGCAGGCGAATAGACCAGTGGCACTAAAGCAGGGGCATAAGAGAGGTTCTCTTCAGACGTTGCCTCAGGATTCTGACTCAACCTCCTCATCACACTCTCTGATACACAGAGTTCGGGATCTTACTCAGTGGAAGAAGACCATCAATCCTCTGTGGATGTCCCCTCTCTGGTGACAGCGGTTACTCTGTCCTCAGTATAGAGGAAGAGGAGGTTCCGCCGAAATATAAGATTCCGGTCTTTAGGCATCAGAAAGTGGATAGAGATTATTTTCCTCAGTCCGAAGCATGGTGTACTCCAAATAAGCATTTCCATGCTACAAGGAATTTAACCTCTCGATACCCATTTGCACTTGGTTAGTGTAACAAATGGGAAGTTCCTCCATTGGTAGATGCTCATGTAACTAGATTGATCAAGAGCTCTACATTACCCATTCCTGCAGCATCCTCATTAAGAGGTTACAGATAGAAAACTATTTGAGATCAGTGTTTTCATTATATGGAGCTATTACCAGACCAGCTATGGCTGTAGCCTGGGTAGCCAAAGCTATGGAAGAATGGACGAAGTCTCTGGAGGATAGCATGCCAAATGCTACCAGAGAGCAGCTGTCTTATCTCAGTCATATGCAAGAAGCAGCTATGTATATGGGCGATGCGGTCATTGATGCAGGTATATTGGCTTCTAGGTATCGGCCTCTTCCGTTGCAGCTTGAAGAACCCTTTGGCTAAAAACCTGGAAGGTGGGTGCAGGGTCCAAGAAGGCCCTGGAGTCTTTGCCTTTTGTTGGGAAGGTACTGTTTGGACCAGAGCTGGATGAGTGTGTTCTCTGGTGACATCTAAGTCTGCAGGGTTGCCATCTACAACTACCCCTAAGTATAGGCAGTCAGCTCGGTCCTTTCGCCCACAGAGTAGGGCAGAGGGGATAGTTCCTCTAGACGGGACAATTCCTACAGGAAACCGCAGACAAGGAAATCCTGGTCAACCAGACGTCCTGCTTTCAAGCCGGACGTTAAGCCCACTGCCTGATGGTGGCGGGCCTCCCCCTGGGGGGTCTCAGGGTTGGAAGCAGACTTCTACAATTTTCTCATGCCTGGCATCAGATGACTATGGATGCCTGGGTTCGAGAGGTGGGGTCTCATGGTTACGCCATCACGTTCCTGAGGCATCCTCCTCGGAGGTTTGTTGGTACAACCCTTCCTTTAGACCCGGTCAGGTGTTTGGCCTTCCAGGAGGCTATTGGGGCCCTCCTGAGGTCAGGAGTCATAATCCCCGTTCCTGTGACGTAACAGGGAAGGGGTTATTATTCAAATTTGTCTTTGATTCAGAAACCAAATGGGTCACATCGCCCTATCCTGAATCTGAAGTCTCTCAACAGATTCATCCAGGTGCCCAAATTCCGTATGGAAACCCTATGGTCAATTATGCTGGCAATGGAGCCTGGAGATTTCACGGTCTCCCCGGACACACAGGATGCATATCTGCATGTTCCTATTGCACAATCTCACCAAGGATTTCTGAGATTAATGGTAATTCAGCAACAGTAACAATTTCAGGCTCTACCCTTCAGGCCACAGCCCCTCGGTTATTTACCAAGATAATGGCAGTCATGACGGCTTATCTCGGGCAACAAGGAGTCAGGATACTGCCATATTTGGACGACGACCTGATATTCGCACAATCTCCGGAGATGTAACAATGTCATCTCCAGATGACCATTGTCTGCCTACAAGAGCACGGCTGGATAATCAATTGGAAAAAGTCTTCTCTTTCTCCAACTCAGCATATGGATGGTGCACTTAGGGGCGCGACTGGACTCTCTGGGTCAGAGGATTCTTCTTCTGGAGGAAAAGATTGTGGCGCTACAATCTCGTGTACACAGTCTACTTTGCAAGCGAGAAGTGTCAGTGCACTTGGTGATGCAGGTGCTGGACTCCGTGGTTTCCACATTAGACATGGTGACTTATGCCCAGTTCCACTCCAGGTCCTTGCAGACATGGATTTAATCTCATTGGGATGGTCAGTATCAGCGGATAAAGTCTCAGATGATCCGCATTTCACCAGAGGTTCGGCTATCCCTCCCCTGGTGGCTGCAGACGACTCCTCTAGACAAGGATCACCCGTTATGGGTCCCAGATTGGGGGGTACTCACCACGGATGCAAGTCTGCGAGGATGGGCAGCGGTGACAGGTCGTCACACCTTTCAGGGAAGATGGACGGCTCAGGAAAGTCACCTTCCGATAAATGTTTTGGAGCTTCGTGCAGTGCACAGAACTCTCATTCTGGCACAAGACCTCCTTCACAGCAGGGCTGTCCAGATTCAGTCCGACACCGCGACTGCAGTGACCTATATCAACCATCAAGGAGGCACACGAAATCCGGCAGCCAAGAGGGTAGTGGCGAACATTCTGCTGTGGGCAGAATGCTATCTTCCAGCAATCTCTGCAATATTCATCCCAGGAGTCCTCAACTGGGAATCGGACTTTCTAAGTCATCAGGACATACGCGCCGGAGAATGGGCTCTTCACCTGGACGTCTTTAAAATCCTGGTGGACAGGTGGGGATT
The DNA here is from genome assembly GCA_031769625.1 of Taudactylus pleione. Lineage (NCBI taxonomy): Eukaryota > Metazoa > Chordata > Amphibia > Anura > Myobatrachidae > Taudactylus > Taudactylus pleione. The sequence goes on from JAUIMM010000085.1 coordinate 4,253,205, forward strand.
ACTGGACGTAGACCTCATGGAATCGCATCACAACCAGAAGGTCCTAAGTTCGGGTCCAGAACAAGGGACCCCTCAACCGCCTTCGTGGCAGCTCTAGCGGTGAGTTGCGACTTCAGGTTAGCATATCTGTTTCCTCCAATCTCCCTCCTCCCAAGGGTGGTCAGAAAGTTCAAGCAGGAAGGTGGCAGGAGCGAATAGTAATACTAATAGCTCCTGCCTGGCCCAGGAGACATTGGTTTGCAGATCTGACGTGTCTATCCATAGACAGTCCACTTCCACTGCATTTGCGACTGGATTTGTTAGTGCAGGGTCCCTGCCTATATCCGGATTTACCTCGGCAGGCTTTGACGGCATGGCTCTTGAGTCTTCCGTCTTAAAGGCGAAGGGTTTCTTTACTTCTGTGATCCAGATGATGCTAAGGGCAAGGAAGCCTGCTTCTGCCCGCTTCTATTACTGGATTTGGCGTTCATATTATCTTTGTTGTTCTCACAGAAATTATGACCCTAAGGTCTTCAAGGTCTCACTTGTGCTTGCTTTTCTTCAGGCTGGGTTAGACTTAGGTATTCGCCTGGCTACCTTGAGAGTTCAGATTTCTGCATTGTCAGTTTGGTTCCAGCACAGAATTCCTCCCCTGTCAGATGTGCGAAAAATTTTTCAGGGGGTTCTCCGTCTGCAACCTCAGTTTGTCCCTCCCTCAGTTTGTCCCTTTGGTTCTCAGGGCATTGCAAGTTGCTCCCTGTGAACTTTTTGGATAAGGTGGACCTTAGATGGTTGACAGCGAAGACGTTTTTTCTTCTCACTGTTTCCTCCGCTCGCAGCGTTTCTGATTTGGCAGCAATGTCATGTCGCTCTCCATATTTGACTCTTCAGCAAAATAGAGCTGACCTCCGTACTAAAGCGGGTTATCTTCCAAAGGTGGTATCCCTTTTTCATATGAACGAGGAGATTGTAGTACCTGCCTTTCAGTCTTCAGACCTTTCTAGGGGTGAAGCTTCTCTGCATGTGGTCCGAGCTCTGCGTATCTATGTGGATCGTACCAACTCTATCAGGAAATCAGATGCGCTCTTTGTGTTATATGGGTTTCAAAAATGAGACTGGCCAGCTAACAAGCAGACTTTGGCTTGCTCGTTGCGTATGACTATTTCTCTGGTCTATACACAGGCTGATCTCCCTGTCCCGAACAAGGTGAGAGCACATTCTACTCAGTCTGTGGGACCATCGTGGGCGGTTAGACATGGTGCCTCTGCTGAACAGCTGTGCAAGGGAGCCACTTAGTCCATACCTTTATCAAATTCTATGCATTTGATACTTTTGCCTCTCAGGAAGCTTCCTTTGGGCAGCGGATTCTCCTCTCTGCTCAGGAGCGTCCCCACCCTTACGCGAACTGCTTTAGGACGTCCCAAAGGTAGATCCTGTGGACTCTGAATAAGTAAGAGTTATGGTATAACATACCTCAGTTAATTTTTTTTTTTTTTTTGAGGTCCATAGGGCACCCACCCTGACACCCCTGGCCTCAGTTGGGATCTGTTCCTTTCTTTTTGGATCACTGATTTCCTCTTCGTGCTTTGAGAGTGTTTCTTGGGTACATTGTACTTCCTTCTCCAATTTCCGTCTCTTGCCATTGGGCTTGTTTACAAACTTAACGCCTGGGGGTGGGGTATATAGGGAGGAGGACCTATGCATGCTGGGAGCTTCAAAGCTGTAAGCAGTTTGGTGCAACGGATCACTGCAACTACTGTACATACCCTTGATTCTAAATAGATACAAGTGGTCACGTGATGTATATCACTTATATACATAGGTTTTCACCATTTAACTATTTAGACTTACATTGAACACTTTAAAATGACTTTTTCAAGTTGGATAACTACTTGATTTAGTAGATAGGATGGACTAAGCCACACATCGATTCCCCGTGCTGCGCAGCTCACATGAGTTGATGGGGTCACTATTGTCTAGCCGGTTGCATAGGTAGGAAGAAAAGTCAGACAAGAATGAAATGTAGTCTATTCATGTAATAGTGACAAGTGTTCTTTTTTTTTTTTTTTTCCAATCAAAGAACGATTGGCAACGTGACCATGCAAAACATGAAAATAATACTAAAGGAATTGTCGGGGGATCATATTGGCTCATAAGTCACCTATTATGTTTAATGATAATAAAATCTCAAATGGTAATATGCTGTAGATACTTAAACAGTAATGTATGTTTTAAGAAGAAAATAAATATATACCTATAAAATCCATAACAATGAACACCTAAAGTGTTTGGTTACATCAGTGGTTCTCAAACTCAGTCCTCAGGACCCCAAACAGTTCACGATTTCCAGGTTATCTAGTAGGTGCACAGGTGTATTCATTACTGGCTGACACATTTTAAAAGATCCGCAGGTGGTGCTAATTATTTCACTTGCGATTCTGTGAGGAGACCTGCAAAACATGCACTGTTTGGGGTCCTGAGGACTGAGCTTGCGAACCTGTGTGTTAGATTCATTCTATATCACCAGTCATTTTAGTGTGTCTACAGAATAGGCACCCACTTTAAACAAAACTCTTATTCTAGAAGTAGAAAAATTAAACTGATTAAAGAGCGGAGTTCTAAGGATTCATTTAAGTCCCTTAGATCACGTTTCTATTTGTAATCAAGAATTGGACTTGCTATATTTTGCGATAAACATACTAAGGATTATAAGTCAGGAAAAGGATGGCCTCCTTATTTTTACATAGAAAAATGGTGAATGTATAGAAGTGCTATACATCAAGTGACCATCTGTTTGTATTTAGAATCAAGATTTTTCCTTTTCTTGCTCAAAACAATATTTAAAAGAAAAAAAAATATTAAGGATTATAAGTAAGATAAAGGATTGCCTCATTTACATATTTAATCATGTGTAGTAACTTGCGTGTTAGATTTGATTATTGTGTTCAGATGAATATGCAGAGTTTAGTTATACAAGCAGCCTTTTTGGACATGTTCAACATACCTCTAATTAAACTGTAGGGTTGCTACAGGGAAACGCGTTAAGTGTTCTGAACACACTGGTAACAGGATTGTCATTGGACCATGTCCACCTGCCAATTTGCAACTTATTCCAGCCAAGAACCAAGTGATCATGAAACCAGCTACCTACTTGAAGGATTTATTTGCTTATGGTACAGACGACTGGTAATATTCCCTTTGATACTTCTTCCCTCATATGCTTTTCCTTCCCTCTGTTTTACCACCATATCCTCCCCACTGCCTACAACGGCAACGAACCTTTTGGTTCTGCTACCCTGTTGCTTATTTGAGCATTATGACTCCTGATGCAGCAATGTTTATAAACGATGTCCATGCTCTGCAATGTCACTTTGTCACTTTCGTTCCTGTTTTTGTTAACACTGTGTCTGTTTTTGTACTTTGTAAGGCGCTGTGGACCCTTTGTGACACCATATAAATAAAGCATAATAACACATGTTGTACAATCACCTATACATACAAATTTGTCCTTATTACCATCTCACATACTACTGTATGCAGTCTTGCATGTGTGGTTTACCACAACTGAGAAAATTTTCAGTGGACATACTCATTACGTCTTACAGTCCCTTTAACGTCTTACTGATTTAAATGGTTTTATATAAACCTTTTACATTTGAATACAATTAGTTTTATTATCTTGTCTGCATTTTTTATTTTTATGGTTTATGAAGTCACTGTTTCAACTGATCTAATTTTCACAAAACGTCAGTGCTGTTTCTCTCTATTGCCACTTTTCTATTCATTTCCTGCTTGGGTGTTAAATCTGTCTGTTCAAATCCTTGTGCGCGTACTACTAGTGCCATTTGAGGTTTACTTGTATCTTTTATTCTGGAACATAGCAGGCATATTGCAAGCCATGTATGTTTTTTTTTTAGGTTTCAGCACCCAAAATTACAATTAGGTGTGTGTGAAAATTAATTAAGCAGGGACGTGATGAGAGCGGTTTTACTTTAGTTGGATATCAAGTCTATATTATGGATAGTTATTCCATGAAAAATAATTTTTTTTTAAATAAATTCTTAATAAGTAATGGGTTAAGAACTTACAGCTGTTCTGCAACAATGAAAAAGAGGCTTGCCTGGGCCATGAAGCACTGCCAGTAGACTACGAATCCTGGAAGAAGGTCTTATGGGACAGATTAATTAAAATGTAAAATTTTTGGTTCATCACACAAGGTTTTTGTACACCATCAAACAGTTGAAAGAGATGGTACCTCAATGTGTGGGCTTATTTAATAAGTGTTTGCTTGTTAAAGTAGCAGCTTCCTAGCAATTT